>WOVY01006819.1:0-66498 GCA_013436015.1 Rhipicephalus annulatus | reverse complement strand
CGCCCTCTAGGGGCCAGCCAACTAGTTCTAAAACGGAACCGAAACTTTGACACCACATCACCCCCCACTTGAAGTGACGATGTGGGGTCCACCACGCAACCGACGCACAATAAAAGAATGATCAGAATACTTAATGAAGCAAGAAATTGTACTGCAGTGGGAGTTTAGTAACAGCGATCCCACGAAATACAAAGGTAATGCACACTTGAGAAGGAAACTCATCATATCATCATCTCCACCTTGAATAGAAAGCATGGGGGGAGGTAACTCGTAACACAAGCACACACTGCACGTAGCAAAACCTAAGGGTACAATGTACAGCAAGCACGCTGTCAAACCCCGCAAGTCACATGAAAGAAAGTACAGTGCGAAATATGCCAACCAACAACCCCTCTTCTAAGCCATGATGTTCGCATCGTCACTGCGATGTTTAAGTGTATGTCACCGACCGCCTCTAGCGGTGCCATTTTAACGACAGGCGTCTAAATTGTCGCCGCCCAAGCAGTCTAGTAAAGCAAAACGAATAGGCCCATGAGCTTTGTATTAAGGTTACTTTCGGTATCATCGGGGCTGGAACAGGCAGGTTAATAAACGACGCTCTGATGAAGCATGGCTCGGCGCCACCTATGCGGAACCCGCGCCGAGAGCAGGAACGTACACGACTTGGCTAGACGCGACCAGCCGAAGCACTTCGGCAGCACGTAAATAGAGACTGGACTCCGGAATCTGATGGCAACGCTTGGCGGATGCAACCTCTAGTGGACACTGAATAGAGACAGTCTCCCGAAGATGATCACCAGTCTGAAGAAGTACAGCCGGAGCAGGAAGAGCAGCATGCAGAACAGGAGAAGGCCACAAGGGAAGAATGGACAGTTGATGCAGGAAGAGTATGGTCAGCAGTGGCAGACCGGATCGGAACAGCCATCCCTGCAACAGCAAGGCTGCTTGTATGCGTCGCATGTTGTTATCTCCTGAAGCCTCGACGCCGTCAAGCAGCGTCTGCCTCGTCAGAAGCCTTGTAGTATGCTTGATATCCCCCCCCCCCTCCACTCCAAGCGCGTTGAGCAGCAACGCGTTCTTCGTCTCTGGCGTAGCGTCCGGGGCCACCGCGTCGACGTACCTTGCAGGACGCGCCACCAAGGGTTGCAGGAAACAGAGGCACGCCAGGGCATGGCAGGAATGAAGGTGGTGAGATTGTGGGGAAACATGCTGCTGCCGAGACAGACTGGATGCGCAAGAGATAAAAGTGGAGCAAACCCACAAGTGATGGTCTGCACCCTGCACTCTCGGATGTCACGAACAGGTGATCCGCAAAACTGAACTATCGGTCAACTGTATCTAAGGCACTGAACACGGTAGCACTAGTAGAAAATCTAGTATCGTTCGTCGGACGTGGCGCACGCAGAACACAGGGCATGGTGCCGAAGCACCATCCATCAAGAAGTAAGCAGGAGCCGGTAGCAAAGCAGAAACTCCCTTTTTGTACACAAGCATGATATTATATACATATATACAACGCTCTCTAGGGGCAAGCTAACTGGTTCCATAACCGGAATCGAAACAACGACGTTACACCTACGTTATGCACGCTTGTTTTCGTGGTCGCCGCTGCCCAGTTTCACGCCGAAAGAGTCGCAGACCAAATAAGCTTGCTTCTCTTAACCCGTGGTATTTCTGTCGCATGAGGTGTCGTCAGCGTGGCTGCTGGACGGATTGACTTGCTGCAGACCAATTTTGGGGCTGAGTGCCGAAACCTTCCAAAGGGCATGGCTGTCGCTTACTTCGACGATGTCATAGATGCTGAAGCCTGCTTGGCGGTAGTCGGCGAGAAGCAAAAACTCGATTCAGCGCCTGTTTTGCACGTTAGTATTACTTTGCCGAAAGACGAGAAACACAGACTTCATGAGCTATTGGCCGAATTCAAGACTACTTTTCGACAACATGCAGAGTTGGCCGCATGCCTCCAACCAAGCATTAAATAATTAATTACTGAGGAAACGGCGATACCTATTCGCCAGAACCCCTATCGAGTGGCTCCGTAAGAACGTGATGCGATACAACAGCCGGTACACAGATTGCTTTAAGATGACGTGATTGAGCCTTCAAAGAGCTTCTGGGCACCGGCTGTGGTCTTCGTTAAAAAAAAAGATGGAAGCCACACCTAGGCGTGGATGACCGGAAGCTTAATCAGGTTACCTAGAAAGACGTATGTCAATTACCCCATATTGACGACTCTCTCAACGGACTTCGACATGCTCGATACTTCTCTTCAATGCACTTGCTGAGCGGATATTGGCAAATCGAAGCCGACCGGAGAGACCACGACAAGACCACTTTTGTGAAACCAGGTGGGTTATATGAATTTAAAGTCTTGCCATTCGGTTTCTCCTCAGCCCCTGCTACCTTTTAAAGACTCATGGGTGCCGTGCTTTCGAGTTAAAGTGGAAAACCTGCTTAGTATATCTGGACGATGTAGTAATGTTTCTCCACATCGTTTTACGAGCATATTGAAGGCTTTAGGTGGTCCTTACAAGCCATATGGTCCGCCGGCCTGACAGTGAAGCCTGAAAAGTGCCATTTTTGCTACAATGAGCTACAATATCATGGTCACTACGTGGCCACGCCGCGGCGGTCTAGTGGATATTGTACTCGGCTTCTGATCCGCAGGTCGCGGGATTGAATCCCGGCGGCGGCGGCTTCATTTTCGACGAGGCCCAAACGGTGTATGCCCGTGTGCTCTGAAAATACTCTAGACGGTAAAAGTTTCAGGAGCCCTCCACTACGGTGCTTCTTATATAATATGGTGGTTTTGGGACGTTAAACCCCACCTATCAATCAATCAATTGGTCACGTCGTAAGTCATGCAGGTGTTCGTTCCGATCCGGAAAGAATGCACCCCTTGCACAGTTCCCTGTGCCGACTGATAAAAAGGCCTCTGTCCATTTTATGGACACTTTATTGCGGACTTTGCACGCATCACATCACCGTTAACTCGCCTCACTAAAGAAGACCTTACCTTTGAGTGGAACAACGAGGAGGAAGCTGCTTTTAACGATCTTCACCAGCGGCTACAAACACCTCCAGTCCATGTCCACTTCGACGATAGAGCCCCTACGACGCCTCACACCGATGCTAGCAATCTAGGTCTGGGATCTGTGCTTGTGCAACAACAAGAGGGCACAGAAAGAGTAATTGCCCATGCAAGCAAACGCTAACACGCGCTGAGGCTAATTAGTCCTACGACTGAGAAGGAATGTCTCGGCGTGGTATGGGCGGTTACAAAATTTTGCCCGAATTCAAATGGCCGCCCCTTCAAAGAAATTAGTTGCCACCACTCACTGTGTTGGTTAACAAATCCTAAAGACTCTACCAGCCGATTCGCGTCGGAGTATAAAGCTGTAATAGTTCGATATGGCAGTCGTACATAAGTCAAGGAAGTGACATATGGACACTGACTGTCTGTCGCCTTCCACCAATTGAGTTGGCAATCCTACCTGTGGTGCAGGAACCAGCATTTTTTGGTGCCCTCTACACGACCATCATGGGGCAGCAACAACGTGACAATGCACAGTTGCTTGGCCTAGTTAGCTACTTGGATGGAGGTACTCAGAAGGCGCCGAGAGTTTTTGCTAGAGTGTTTTCATCGTTCTGCTTGCGGGGCGGAGTATTCTAAAAAAGAAACTTTTCGTCGACGGGGTACGCCTATCTGGTCGTCATTCTAGCAGCACTTCGCCACCGAAGTACTCAAAGCATGCCACAACGAGGTGACCTCTGGCCACTTTAGTTACACTTGAACTTTGCCAGAGTAGAGCAAACGTTTTACTGACAATACTAATCACAGCCATGAAGCAGCACGTTTGTGCCTGTATCGACTGCCAGCGACACAAGTCACCACAAGCTAAACAAGCTTGACTGCTGCAACCTGTACAGGTGTCAACGACTTCACTTGACCAGATCAGCATGGACATTGTGTGCCCACTACCTACTTCTACTGCAGGGAGCCAGTGGGTTATCGTCACGACGATTATCTGACCTGTTCTGCCAAGACAAGGCTGTGCAGAGAGGTACAGCAGGGGGGGGCAATATTTTTCATCGAAAATATTGTACTGAGTTGTTGTGCACTAACCATCGTGATCACAAACAGAAGAACCGCACTTACGACAACTCTTGAGGATCGCATCCTGTTGCTGAGTGAAACAATGCATCGTGAGCCTACTGCTCACAAACGAACGCGCTGAAAGAGCGTCTAAACAATACCATTGAAGACATGCTTTCGATGTACGTAGATGTTAAAACATAAATTGGCATTACGTCTTGCCTCACATAACGTCGGCGTACAGCACGGCCAAGCAAGAAACGACCCGCATGACCCCGTTCAGCCTCCTTCATGGACGATAAGAAGGAACCATATTAGATGCGATGTTACTGCAGAAAAGTGACGTCGACCCACACGCCAACACGTTTACGGAACGCGCGGAGAAGCTAGGCAACTTGAACGTTTACAGATCCGTCAGCAGCAATAGTACAATGCAGGCCGCTAAAGTGCTGACCGCAAACAATCGTCTACCAATCTGGTGACAAAGTATGGTTTCGCACGCCCGTACGAGAATTAGGACTTTGCGAAAATCACTTCAGAAGAAGCTTTAGACCCTACCAAGTGCTTTGAAAACTGAGTGATGTCACTTACGAAGCCGTTCTCGAACGTTCATATAGTGCGAGGCATCGCTAGCACCATCCTGAACTCGTTCACGTAGTGCGCGTGAAGCCTAGCGTCAGCGAGCAATTGCGTGAGACGTTTTCTTAAAAAAAAACTTCATTACTGATTTTGCATCGGGGCGATGCTTTTTGAGAGGGAAGCAATTGACGTGCGTCTACATGCGTGCGAAAAAGGATGATGGGGGGGATTTAGCGGACACCAGGTAGGGGGGCCTCTGGCTTTACTTGAAAACAAAAAAAAAGATGGTCTTACAGCTCAGCTGTATAAAGCCCGCTGCTTTCGCTGTCTCAAGGACGTACCGGTCTTTTCTTCGCGTTGTACCACGACAATATTGAACAAGTCTCATTGAATATTTCCCACATCTGTGGAAGTGCCCTTACTAAGTGTGAAAATGCCGCTAATGTTTCGCTGTCTGAATCTGGATGAAATTTTTTGGTTAGTTGGATTTATCTCTACTCCGAAGTGTTTCAGGAACTGGTAAAATAAGTTAAAGGCGTCACCCAGATAAGAGCTCTGAATTTCGATTCCATCTTAATACTTTTCGTTGTTGCATTCGGTGCTTATCTCACGTGCTGTTAAAAGCCTTCCGCATGTTTTCTTTAGGCGTTTGTGGTGAGTTAGACGGGTACAAATTATGTACGTTTTTTGTTCTCCAGTGATATAAATGTTTTATTTTTTCTTGTGTTTGAGCTGTTACCATTCGCCTCATTGTTGGCTGCACGCATGTAGCGTTTCACTGTTCGCATTTTTTCGCACGGCCTGAGCTGCATTATTTTTGTTTCTACCAACAACTATTGGGGCATCGAGACAATGCTTTTTTTGTGTATGTGAAGGGAGACATCTTGCCACCTGCGTTTAGTAGCGGTTCGTATGCAAAGGACAAACGCACAGGCCACTAAAGAAAGAGGTGCTCGGGGGTCTATGCTCTGCGAGCAAGCCCAACCGACGTGCTTGGTGAGCCGTGTTTCTCAGCGTTCTATAAACCATGCATGGACATCTGGAAAGACTTGATAATACAAACAGCCGAATATAAAACATTAATAAGTGAGTGGGAAGGAAGATTATAGTCCACGTTACAGAAATTTTGGTGACAAGCCAAACTTGTCCCATCAAGAGCAAATTCAGCCATTCCAGCCAGTTAGTTTTGAACTTTTAGAGGAGCAAAGGTGCTCTATACCGTTTGTGTTACTTTTTCGACGAAACAAAAAGCCCGAAACAATGTACTGTACTTTTGCACTATTTAGGAAGGCTTTGTTTGTTGAAAGTTTCCCAAAAGACACAAAATAAAGCACTACCTCTGCATTCATTTGGAATCATCTTTTGGTATTAGAAAAGTGCTACTCCCTTTGATTATCGAATTAAGGCTGAGAAAAACTTTTTTTACAGTGATTCAGATAGACAACGTACACGCGACCTTTTTCGGGAGACTATTTCCGAGTACACGGGTTTCCAACGTGTAACTGTATGGCGCCGACGCCTCTAGCGGTGCCATTTCAACGACAGGCGTCTGCGACACGACCTGTGACACGAGCTCTGTCCTAGGAGAACTTAGCTAGCCACAGCTTTCTGAATGTCTTGACATTGCTGCAGTTGTCTCTATTCTTGTAAAAACTGTTCGCTCATGATGTTTTTGCTGTGGTAAAAAATCTGCAATCAAGCAAATCCTGGCTAGACGAGTGGTTGGTACACCAGTTTTCAGATTGTGGGTTCGAGGGTTAGAATCTAGCCTCACATAAACGGCTCTCCTCCCTCTCCAAGTGGTTTCACATCATTTCTAGTTCTACGTTATACCCTACTTTCTTTTTTATATCACTCGGTACTCTTGCCGCCATTAAGAGATAATCGATGTCGCAGCGGAGAAATCAGTGCTTGTGTTAAGAGAGTGAAACAGCAGAAGACTTGTCTTTATTTCCTTAAAGAACCCTCAAGGGGATATTACATAGGAAGTGGGTATACAGTATAGATAGGTCATTTCACTCGGTAACTTGCATTTCAAGTCTATGGCGATGAGGTATGTGCGTAAGGTGAACTATGTAAGGTGGATGACAGAGATCACTGTAATAAAACTTGTGGACTAAAAATAGCGTGAAAATGTGACGACCAAGACAGAGACGAAGACGAAGAAGAAAGTGAATCATGAGCAGGATTTATCTGTGCCTTACAGCTCAATGTAAGACATTTAAATGACCAGTTAGCAGATTATCTAGCTCACCTAGAGATAAGCAATATCATAGCGACTGATGCATCTGTGTCAAAAGAAAAGGCTGGGGTTGGCATCTTTTCTCTTCTTTGGACTGGTCCTTTTCGATTCGACTCCCAGATTATACCCCGGTATTCATTGCAGAATTATTGGCCATTGTTCTTGCCCTACGCAAATTACCCTCAAGCGAATCATTAGCAGTTATCATTACAAATTCGTTATCAGTTTGTAATGCACTTTCTGCGGCAGTAAATTCAGAGCTGATGAATACGTTTCGGCATTTAGTACCGAAAAACGTAAAAAAAACTGCATTTGCTATGGGTACCAGGCCACCGCGGATTATATTTGAACGAAATGGCGGACTCTTTAGCAGCAGTATCCCTGGGTGGGCCCACCATCCCAGTTTTGCCCAGATACGGCTTACGTAACCGCGCTAAGGTTCCGAAATGCTTGCCTGCAATGGGGAAAAAGGTAATTTAGAAAAATTCAAATATTTCGAGCATTTGAGGCTATTGCTTGAATAAACAGTGGTGTGTATCTCGCCAGTTAGAGGTCACTTATACCAGATTGCGCTGTGCAGTTCCACAACAAAATTATTACATTAAGAAAGCTCAGCTCAAGGCGTCATCGCTATACGTTTGGTGCAACAAAATTGAAACAATTGAACATTTCTTTTTATTCTGTCATCGTTATTCTTATCAGAGCAAAAATTTTTAGTAGCCCCGTTACATAAGCTAGGAATACAAGTAAATCTACCAGTAATTTATCACTTGGCGGAACTTCATTTGGTTACTGCCACAGGGATGTATGCTCCGCTGTGTTTGATTACATCAACGCAACTAAAGATTACCATGCTAGTGAACCCCTACCTTTTCAGATCTTTAGTTTATAATTCGTAGTTATGTCTTTCAAAAACAAACATGGTTTGACCGTTTGCTCGGCAAACATTTTTGTTTTTTTGGTAGTAGTATTTTAAGCTACTTTTTCAGATTGGCTTCATTTTCATTTTAGTTTCATTTAGGTATCCTGCCACCCGGCTCTTGCCCATCCCCCTTTGTGGGTAAGCGCCATCCATCAGAGGTCACCAGCATCAGCATCAGCATCTGTGCCTGCCATTTTGTCTTTTGAAACTTTCATTTTGGGGTTCCTTAATGCGACAGTATGCGCAGCCACCTGAAATATATTGATGAAACTAATAGGTTGACCAATTAACCTGTTTTATTATCGTAACGTGTCTACAGAATTATACGTATAAAAATAAGATTATTGCTATATTTTAAGAATAACTCTGTTTCTCTATTTAAATACTTATAAGCGTTAGATCAAGCACCACGATTGTCCTAAGTCATCAGTAGTCGTTCTATTATATGTTCATTATTCTAAATGTCAACAGTTATTTTTAAGACCACTCGATTCTTGGCCAATTTCCATTGTAGGTATGCGCCATGGACAATGGGTGAACTAGAACAAGAATAAGAAGAGATATGAAACAGATATGAAACAAATATAGAGCAAGAACAGATATGGAACTAGATATACGAACTAATAAACATATCATATCTCCTATCTTCACTGATCTCAAGTCCAAATCTAAACGGAATGAATCAACTATTTCGCGTGAAGATGCCAACAAGGGCGCGACATGCGCCTCTGCGGTGCGCCCAACACCATTGGTCAGTTGAGGGTACTACAGTGGAACTGCCGTTATATATTCTCAGCCTCAACCGACTCACATTTTTTTGCAATAGTTTTAATGTCGATAATATATTCTCCAAGAAACTTGGCTTACACCAGATAAAAATTTTCATCTTGCAGGTTTTAGTTCTTTTCGATTATATCGCCCATCACGTTGTGGTGGTTTAATTATCTTTGTATCGAATAATTATCCCATAGGACGAAAAGTTTCTTTAAGAATGTTCAATACAGATTGCGAACATCAGCATTAGACTTGTGTCTCCCCGGATACTACTCTTTTTTTAATTATAAATTGTTATTTCCCTCCGGTGTGCAAAGTACGCGTTATCGCGACAGTGTTTTGGTAGCATGAAGAAAGGAAATGGTACTCGCACGAGAATTTAATTCACATCATTGTCTTGTTGTATAAGACAGGCTCTTGTGGTAGGCTATAGTATACTGTGGGAATGGACTATTCATCACAACCTCTCGTGTCTGAATAATGTAATGTAACGTTTGTCCGAGGTCAGACTTGCTCAGTATTGGACTTAACGTTTTGCTCCAATGCAAACAAGGTTTTGCCATGGGGTTTCTGGATTCGGCAACTAAAGGTGACCATCTTGTTGTAGTTTTTAATAATACTTGACCAACAATAACATTAAATTAGCCAAAACGCACATTCATCAACCATAGCAAACTTCAAGCCTGCCTCCGTTGTGCCATTTGCAAGGTTGGAAATGCAAGTACTAAGGAGATTGCATTTACGATTGGTTCAATGCTGGAGGGATCTAGAAAAAATTCCAAATTTTCTATTCCATCGAATAAAAGATCCTCCTCTCGTTGGTGGAACGACGAGTGTAGGCGCGTTTATAGAAGACAAAAAGCCGCTTGGAAAAAACTTCTTCATAATTAGAGCCCAACAAACTCGAAAGACTATCAATTCCTTCCTGGCGTATTTAGGCGCACAGTAAACCGCGTGACAGAACAATACGACAGCAGACATTTTCATTATCTTTCTAAATCAAAAGTATCTATCTATCTAGCCGTTTACAACTTTTTGCTCTCCTGGTTGCTTCGATAATGGTATCAATACCAAACTTGGTAAGGCATAACATGACGGCATGAAGAACATATTGAACTAGTCATAGTATGAAAATCATATATGTACGTCATGAATGTTATGATTCACTTTTCCTGGTCATGCAGCCCTTGCGATGGTTTCGTTCATATTGCATGTTGCAAAACTCGGATGCTATGGCATGATTGCATGGCGAACGCAAGCGACAGGACCCTAACATGGAAATCATGACATGCGTGTCAAGTAACAACATGACTACATGCCACGGTCGTGATGCGCTCGTGGTCATTTCGCTTGCATCACAAGTACCAATTTGGTATTACGGGACGTGAATGGATGACGAAAGTGTCATACTGGTGCAAACGGGATAACCATGAGGTGCGTGTCATGTAACAACACAACTACAAGATACACTCATGATGCGCTCGCGGCCTTTTGCGAGCATCACATGTACCAAGCTCGGTATTACGCAACGCGAACGGACGACATAGGTGAATAGCACATAAAAACATGATAATAGCGACATGCGCGTGATGTAACAACATGATTACATGCTACACTGATGATGCGCTCGCGGCCGTTTCGCAAGCTTCACATGTGCAAAATTTGGTATTACGTAACACCAATGCATGGTAAAAGTATGTGACTGGTGCAAACGTGATAATGAGATGCATGTCATGTGAGAACATGATAAAATGCTACTGTCAAGGCGCTAATACATTTCATCGTGACGCGGTGCACGTGCTTGGCGGCAGTTCATTTCGTCCCGCCACGCCGGCGCTGCCACGCCAGGCACCGGTCCTGGCATATACTTGCAGGCGCGCCACGCTGCGTTTCTTTGACGCATGCGCTTTTTCAGCTCGTCCGGCGTTCCTTTGTCACGAGAAGGAGACACAGTGTTGTCTGCACTCTTAGAAATGGAGTGACGTTCTCTCATTTAGGGAGAAATGGCGATGTCCCCAATGTTAGTCTTAGTAGAGAAACGTTGCTCCCTTTGCAACGGAGAAACATGTTCCTCCCTATGAAAATCAAGATGGCTGACCCCAGGTTAGCGATGCGAGTAGGCTTAGCAAATGCATCGATGCTCGACTAAGAAGGAGTACATTGCACTGACAGTTACAAAAAATGGTCCCGCTGAGCTTGATATCGAACAAAATGATTACAGAAACAAGCAGACGAAGCTGTGGTTATGAAAACATCGCGAAAGAGAACGACGCAGCTAGTAGGTTTCGTTAGGCCAGCTGAGGTGAGCGTTTACTTTGGAAGACACGTATACTGCAGATTCCTCACCCGAGAGTGATGCTAGACTTCCTGTATTCATTTCTCGCAGATTCACCTAGTGCTAGTGACGTTATGCACGCGATTTATGGGGCCGCATGGTCACGAGTTGTGCCTCCAAACCGAAGACTAACATCACAGTGAAGCCGTTCCGACTCAGAAGTGCAATTTTGATAGATGTTCAACGTTATATAAGTAGCTGGAGGTGTGAGAGCATCGCAGCCATAAAGGAGGTAGTAGCTGGCGCTATCTGGAGGGACTAAACGTTATAAAAAATGGCTCCCTGCGGCGACGTACGTTGTCATATCCACCATCACGGCTCCCTTGCGGATAGCTGGTGACTCAGCCAATTTCTGCATTACTCACTGACACCAGACGCCTAACATATGTGGATGTTACGTGTGATGTTATGTATGTGATGCTATGCAGCTACACGGGCACTCAAGGACACATACTACACATAGTACGCATATAGAGTGAGAACCCAATGAACGTGCACAATCAACTATTCTCCACAGCGGCAAACACTCAGACTTATTTACCTTTTTTTGTTTATTTCCGGTTAAACTTCACCAACGGGTTGCTAAGATAATTATATTACAATTCACAACGAACAATACAAAAAACTTAAAAATAACTAAGACCGTCAAGCATTACTATAACACATCACGTCCTAGAAATTCTTCATGGTCAGTAGGTCTTCTACCCTTTCTACCCATAAAGGTACACATTCATCTGTACTTACTACCTCGAGTAATCTTGAGATGCTTTCTTTAAAATACTCTCTTTCTGATCTCCTCTCTGGGTCACAATGAAATCCAGCCGTTCTAGAGAGCCATATACTGTGCAAAGCATTCATCATGATAAAATCAAAAGGTAATCCATCCTCATTCTCTATTGCCAAATACCTGATCCCATGAGGGTCTAACGGGAACTCTTTTTTGATTGTCCTTTGTAATACGTGCCAAAAATAAACTCCTTCCCAGCAGTGAAGGAAAACATGGGCAATAGTTTCTGGTTTCTTACAGATTAAACAGTGAGATCCCCAAGGCATATATAACCCACGCTCCTCTAGGAAGGTTCTTACAGAAAGTGTTCTGGTGTGTAATTTAACAAAGAACGTTTTTGCACTTGGAACGGCCTGCAATTTTTTTAACTCGTTTAAGTACATTCCGACCCTTGCATGCTGTATATAGCGCTCTGTACAGTGGGATGGGGAGCATCGTGTCACATAAATCTTTGTACAGTTTTTTTCTTTTCAACAGACCACAGGCAGTCAGTTGAAAAATGAACACACGAAAAACCGCACGCTGGCCACAACTTCCTTCGTGTATCCTTGCACAGCCCCTGTGGTAACATGGGTGCTCACAACAAACTCAGGCAAGAGTCTACTTAGTCTTGTTTGACACACTGTTAGTAGGAAAAGGACCTCTTGCCTCACGAAAAAAGAAAAACCTATTTACTAACTGCTTGATAAACAGATGTCGTAAGCCCAAGGCCTCCACACTTCACCCGTCTAAACAAATTCGTGCGAATGCACCTTTCCCAGTTAGACCCCCACACAATTATTACAAACACCCGATGTAGTTCTTGCACATTGACCCGGGAAACAGTACAGCACTTGCATCACATACCACAGCTTAGACACAAAAACCCAGTTGCATGCAGTAAGCCCTAGCAAACATGGACAGATAAGTTGCATTCCACCTTGTCGCTTTCTCTTTAATTTCTTTGTTTGCTGTGTCCAATATTCATCCGTACTTTTGCTATGACTTGAGCGGTACTCCAAGGTATTTAACTGGCGTTCTTGTCCATTATAGGCTGCGAAAAATTCTAGTGTTGAAGGTCAATATTCATGCCGAAAGCCGAAGGAATTTTTCCCAGTTTATGTTGCTTCCTGTAACTTCGGCGAAAGATTTAGAAACTCTGATTGATTCTTCAATACCTTGATAGGAAGTGCTACAAATTGCAACATCATCAGCGTATGCGAGTAGTTTCACCTCTGATGATTGTACTCTAAACCCATCAATGATGTCATTCTGCAATATCGACCGACATAAAGTTTCAATATAGATGCAAAACAACAGTGGACTGGCATATACCTTGACGCGCTGAGCGCTCAATTCTAATGGGGGGGCCCATTGTCTTGTTGATAATTAGTCTCGTACTACCATTTCGATATGCCATGGCTACACCGTCAGTATTTACCTTACTAACATAATGTGCTCCAATACAGCAAACAAAAGAGCGTGGTTACGCAATGAAACGCTTTCTTCTGATCCAGCTCGAGTATGGCCACACGAGCTTGACTGATGTCAACACATTCGAGCACGGATCTCACTTTATGAACATTTGTTTCTATTGACCGACCCTTGATTCCACACGTTTGGTGTGGACCGACGATATCTTTTATTACTGACTGAAGTCTAGCCGCCAAAATATTCATTATTTTTTGTAGTCTACGTTTGTCAGTGCGATTGGCCTGTACGCTGTGACGTGCCTGAGCTTTTCAACCTCGTCTGCTTTTCGGAATCAGAGAAGTATGGGATTCACCAAAAGATGGTGGTAATTTCTTTCCCTCACATGCCTCATCAAAAACACCTGCAAGTATTGGAGACAATTCCTTTAAATATTTGTACCACTTGGCACAAAGACTGGCAAATAAACAATCGGTGAAACTTTTCAGCCTACTTCCCTTGTGCTTTTACCTGCCGTGGTAGCATAGCCTTATTGGGTGTGGTGTGACTATGCTGGAGGACGCAGGTTCGACTTCCGGCCACGGCAGCCGTATTCAAAGGGGGGTAAACTGCAAAGAACGCCCATATAGCGGTAGTGGCCCGTATAACTCTATCAATTGTATATGATCATGCTTTCGCGCATGGGCTCTACAATAGTATTAGGTTTCCTAGAATGTTGAAAAATTAGTGTGATGCTTTTTTATGCGCCTCGTTGAATTAATGGTTGCTGTTTGTACCGTGCGAAATGAAACTACGTGGGCTTACCAAGTATATCGACAAAAATATCCATTATTTGTTACAGTCTAAGGTAATCAATCGATAAAGCAAGACTGCTTGGAAAGCAGAGCTGCTTGTATTCGCGACATATTGGTAGTATAAAACAACACGAGACACACACGTAATTGTGCGGCGCATCGTGCGAGTGCCTGGCAATAAAAAAAGGGCTTTACTCTACGCCAATAAAACAAAACAACGTCACTCCTGCATTGCTTGCACCAATCTTAGGTAAAAGTAATCGCCCGCGAGTGGCCACGGCTGGCTAGGCTCGGCACGCGCATGCGCACATGCAAGACCCCCGTGATTGAGGAGAAACTTGAACACTGAAGGAGGAACGTTGCTCCCTTGGTCCTTTCCTCGAGAGGGTGCGACGGGTAAAGCACCCGAAAGGGAGAAAGTCGCTGCGCCGAAGAACAACCGGAGCCCGTTTTCTCCATTATCACTCCCCCCCCCCCCCATTTTTTAGAGTGTGGGGAACGCATTGGCGCGAAATGCAGCATGTCGCATTTCGACGGACGCTGGTCAGGCCTGGCGTCAGACTGTATTGTGCTCGCAATTTCTCAACGTAGCGTCACTGTGCCCAACGTGCCGGCGCGTCAACGCTACATTACAGTATATTGGGGCCTTCATAATGCGCTCGTGGCCGCTTTGCTAGCTCCACATATACCAAAATTAGTGTTACGTAACGTCAATGAATGACAAAATATATGACTGGTGCAAACATGAAAATTCTGTCACACGTGTCATATAGGAACATGACAACTTCCCACGCTCATAGCGTGCTCGCGGCCGTTTCGCTAGCTCATCTAATACTGAATTTGGTATTGCGTTACGTGAATAAATAAAGATTGTAAACCATGCATCCAAACACAACAATCATGGCACGGAAGGCATGTACAGCATCATTTACCCCCACCTCGTACGTTGTGCTGATTTTAAAGTGACATGTCACGAATTCTCATTCGTGCTTCGCATATCATCGATTCCCACTGGACGTGGGATCTGCCTATTTTTGAGCATGGACAGAAAACGCCAGCCGATCGGTAGTAGAGGCTTCCGACAACACGCGAGCCTAATATAATAGCGCAGCACATGGACTGCAACTCACAATAATTGTCTAAATCAGCTAAAAGCAGTTTTCTTTTCTCTCGACAAATCATGGATAAAAATAGGGGGACTCTTAAGCTTATGCTTTAAGAGTAGAACGCGATAGCAAAACACGGCCCCTACTGCACCCTTCAACTGCTAAGTGCAGACCTATTCATATGTTTCGTTACATACACACGCAAGCAAACAAACACGCACACAGTAGATTGGACAAGCGCACGCTTTTATCACTGATTGGGCTCGTTTTCGTCATGACACATGTCGAAGAAAATGCGTTAAAGGGGTCCTAAAACAATTTTTCCAGTAACAATGAAATTATTCACTGAAATAGCTTATAGCTTCACGAATTCAACGCCGCAAAAATATAAATAATTCGTCCATTGCGAGTTGAGGTACAAAAGTTTGTCGCATGCTGCGATTGCATTATCTCTTTTCTCGTCGCGATGACAGCTTGCGCTGGAAGCTAAGCAGAGAGAGGTGGCAAATGATGATAATAATGATGATGATGATGAGCCTTCAGCTTTGCTGGCACTCGCCCACAAAGGGGGATCGGCCAAGAACTGGGTGGCAGAATCATCAAGTGTGCTAAGTAAGGCATTTAGGTAGTCTCGTAGCCGTAAATAATAACTATGGACTAACAAGGTAATCTTTTTGTTGCCATGATGTACTCACACACGGCAGAGTAAACCTCCCTGTGGCTATAACCTAATGAAATCCCTCCGATAAGTTAAATTACTTCCACGGTCATTTTTAAACCTAGCTTCTCAATTGGTTCGACTAGGTATCTTTTCCTTGATAAGAATATCGTTGACAGGTTAAAAGGTTAAAAGAAATGATCTATTGATCCTGATTCCTTGAAAAATAGACATAACGGAGATGCTGTTAGTCCAGCTTTATGTAGGTAGTAATTCAGATGCGGAATTCTGTATTGTTATCTGGTTATTGTAATTTCTAACTGCCGAGATACACACCACTGTTAGTTCCAGCAAAATCTTAGACGTACGAAGTCTCTGACTTTATCCAATGATAATTTTTCTATTTCCTTGTGCAAACAAGCATTTCTATATCTGAGTGCTGTTAAGTAGGCGAAATCTGGTAGAATAGGTAAGAGTGGTCCGCTTAAAAATGCTTTGGCTAACGAGCCTGCCATGTCATTGGGATAAATCCCGTAGTGGCCAGGTATCCATAGCAAGTGAACTTTTTTCAGGTTTGCTGGTAATAACCTGCGAATCATACTCGATAGTGTCAAATATTTTGCTGTAGATAGTGCAGTGCATGCTGAGAGAGAATTGGTAAGTATGACCGCTTTTGATTCGCTTGCAGGAAGTTTACAAAGCGCTAGAATTATAGCAAATAATTCAGCGAGGAATATAGGCGTGTAATCTGGTAATCGAACTGAAAAAGACCAGCCGAGAGATGTACAGAAGATGCCTAATCCAGCCTTTTTGATCAATACGGATGCATTCGTCGCGATAATGTTGTTTATGAACAGATGAGTCAAGTAATCTTGTAACCGATTATTTAAATATCGAAGGGGCAGTTGTTTCGCATTAGAAGGAAAATATCATCAAATTTCATTTCATTTTTTGAATTAGGCATCTTCGTTATGGCAATCTGATAAATGTTTACATTGAGAAGCTCTAGCAGCACTTATACGAACCTAATCTGAGGGGGAGTGTAGTCTAGACTATTGTGTAGCAGAGCAAAGAAACTACCATGCCTCGTGACATTAAGCACTTTTTGTTTCTCCAAACGCGCGGCTTTCTCAGTGTGATCGCGCGCGCACGCGTGTACAAGTGGAGGCCTTCCGTGGCTATCTCCGTAACTTGATTTTTCGGTCACAGATGCACAGACGATTTTCCGCTCGCAACCAACGAGGCCGACACCAGCGGCGGGTTTCTATGACACGAGGTCACTAACGCTATCGTGTTAATAAGCCCAGTATGCCCATCTACCAGCTATTGTCTGATTTGAACAACGCGCGCTCGGTCGGTACAGAGGTCTCCGTGAGAGGCCGTCACTTTTCCACGCGTGCGCGCGTGATCACAGTAAAAAAGCCCTGTTAAAAAGAAAGAAACAAAAATGCTCAAGGTCTCCAGGCGTGAGTGACGTTTTTTGTTTGCCCCTTCCTTCCCTTCGTGCACAGCTTCCAGAGTTTTCGTCGGTACGAGAGAAGAGAGAATGTATACCAGCGTGTGACAAATCTTAGTAACTCCGCTCGTACTGGACGGATTCCTAAATCTTTCGAGGCGTTCATTTTGTGATGAGTTATGCTTTTCCAGTGAATTAATTTCATGGTTACTCAAAAAAGTGTTTCAGGGTCCCTTTAAATAAGCTCAAAGTTCTTTCTGCTCATTGAAATCATGAGAAACAACTTTTTTACTGAGAGATAGCACACATTTTTCTCCTATCACCCAATTCTTTAAAGCAGATTTTAGGTTCACAATCCATTTCAACCTTCAGCTAACTACACAACAGCTGTTCCTCGCAAGTCTTAGACAAAATGTTATCATCATCACGAACTCGCAACCTGGCACTACATAAAATTGGAAGATCCCGCGTACTGGGAATGGATGATATGCGAAGCACGAATGAAAAAGGTTGATTATGGCACTTCAAAATCAGCACAACATAACGAGGCGGAGGTAAATTGTTCCGTACATGACTTCCATGTTATGATTATAGTGTTTGGAGATGTCATATACCTTTTTCATCTATTCATGTCACCTGATATCAAATTTGGTATATGTGTAACTAGTGAAACGGCCGTGAGCACATCTTGAGCGTGGTACGTTGTCATATTTTTACATGAGATAGGCGTCTTGATTGTCATGTTCATACCAATCATATACCTTTGTCATTCGTTAAAGTCACGTAATACCAAAATCGGTATATGTGGAGCTAGCAAAATCGGCCGCGAGCGCTTCCTGTATGACCCAATATACTCCGGCGTAACGTTGACGCGCACGAACACTGGGCGCAGTAACGCTACGCTAGCGAAACGCAAGCACTCTATAGTAGACACTTTTAGCTGGGCGTACATAACAAACCACGTACGCAGCACTGCCACAGGAGAGAACTGCGCATGTGGTGTACGTAACGTACCTATTTTAGAGATGCGGGCGAACGCCCGCAAAAAAAAAAACGAACAATGTAGCGTGCCTAAACGAGACGAGGCGAAGCGTACGTGACGTGACGCTCTCGCGATATCTCGATTGATATAGGAACCAGACATTAAAACGGCAGCAACGGCATCAAACGCAGAGGGCAACAAAGCCGGCCCAAGCAGAGTATAATTTACTTTAAGGGACGATGTTGCGTGGCTACCGCACGAGGGAGCTAAAAAACACCCCAAAGCTGTTTTATTTCTAAGAAAACACGTCTAGTTGAACCAAAGGTATCTCGGTATGGTCAATACAGTGAACTAAAAGCGTCGTTGAGCGCTTCGCATGTAGCCGTACGCAACGTGTCGTGCCGCGTACGTAGGCTGTTACGTACGCCCAACTAAATGTGTTTAGTCTGACGACAGGCGCAAATGGTGCGATCAGCGTCCGTCGGCGCGGCCCGGCGACAACCGACACAAATCGCGACATGCGGCATTTCGCACAGATGACGTTAGGCAGAGGGCACTGCATCTGCCATAGAGTTTCAAAAATTTACCTATCGGGGACTCAGGCGCTGCGATTGTTCAACGACCATGAGAATGATGGATAGTACACCGGTACCTGCGGACGGAAATCGCACTTGTGGTTTCGTTTATTTATGTGTTGTGGTATTGTTTCGAAGTAAAGAACAGACCCTTTTGAACTTCATGGCCCGATTAGAAGAGGTAAGCCTAAAGAATAGGTGATGAAGCATAACCTCTGAACATTTGCTGACTTTTGTTTTGTGAGAAAACAACTCTAAGCTACACGAACACACATGGAGCCAGAAGCAGGCCAAAAGTAGAAAAATTAGACAAATCTGTATTTTGCCTACCATTTCCCACGCTCGCTGAAGCCCCGTGCGTTTGAGCTCCCATAGACACCAACGCCAGAGTTCCCTCTGGTGTATATTAGGAAGCTCTATGGCTTCTGCCTCTTTTCGTGGCGGAGGATATGCCGGGCGCGCTCAGACGCCCATGCGTCAAAGTAAGGCAGCGCGCCGCGTGCCTGCGGTGATATGTCAAGCAGATCACCGCCAGGCGTGGCATCGCCGGCGAGCCGTGACGAAACGAACGCTGGCGCGCACGCGCACCGGGTCACGTGAAAGTGTATTGGCTTCTTGAGTGTGGCGTGTAGTCTTGTTCTCACATGGCACGCATAACATGATTATAGTTACGGGTTTCGTAAAACATACTCCTGTGAAACACAGCTCATAACCTTCACTGAAAAACTGCACACTATCCTGGACAGTTCATCTCAAGCAGACTGCATTTATTTAGATTTTTCTAAAGCATTCGATAAGGTCTGTCATCAACTTCTACTTCACAAACTAAGTAACCTCAACCTTGATAGAAACGTGCTACAATGGATTGAATCATTCCTTACCCGCCGCACCCAATTTGTTCATGCTAATGGCTTTAACTCTTCTTTCAGCGAAGTGCGCTCTGGGGTCCCACAAGGATCCGTCCTAGGGCCCCTTCTATTTCTTATCTATATTAATGACCTCCCTTCGAAATTGTGCTCTAATATTCATTTGTTTGCAGACGACTGTGCGATATTTCGTAAGATTAATAATAGCTGACGACATTAGAATCCTTCAGTCTGATCTAACCGCTGTTTCTAACTGGGGCCAAACTTGGCTGATGGAATTAAACATTAACAAATGTAAGGTTATGCATGTATCCCGCAACCCCAAGCATCAGTCAACTTATTACCTAAACAACATAGCTTTAGAACTAGTTACATCATATAAGTACCTTGGAGTGCACATTACAACTAATCTCAGCTGGTCAACACATATTGAACATATCATCAACAACGCTAATAGCATGTTAGGGTATTTACGCCGCAATTTTTCTAGAGCCCCATCGTCACTAAAATTATCGCTTTACAAATCCTTAATACGCCCTAAGTTAGAGTACGCAGCATCAGTATGGGATCCAAGCCAAGAAAATCTAATCGCTTCTCTCGAGCTTGTTCAAAATAATTCCGCTCGCTTTGTCCTGTCAACTATAACCGTACTGCCAGCATATCTTCAATGAAAAGCATCCTTTCCCTTCCCTCTTTATCATCACGCAGGAAACTTTTTCGGTTAACCATGCTACATAAAATATATTATCATTCCTTCCTGCGCAACGAACTCTTACCCCAACCACTATACATTTCCCATCGCATTGACCACCGTCACAAGGTTGGCATTAACTATTATCATACAAAATCTGTCCACTCAGTCATTCTTGCCCCGTTCGTCCCGGGATGGAACCACCTTCCCGCTGAAATTGCGGGTATCACCGATAACCGACTGTTCCGTGCTGCCTTAGCCAATATTGTATATGCAGAAATATCTGATGTTTAATCTGTGTTTGTGTGACCACATTGTTGCGATAATACTAATTTGTTTTGTCCTTTCTTTTCCTTTTTATATACACAACGTTTTTTTGTAACCATGCTACCTCATGTTATGACTTTGTTCTGTACCACTCCCCTCTGTAATGCCTCTGGCCCTGAGGGTATAATAAATAAATAAATAAATAAATAGTGTGACCACCAGTCACATACCTTCGTCATCCATTCACGTGACGTAATACCCAATTTGGCACATGTGAAGCTAGCGAAATGGCCGCTTACGCATCATCAGTGTGGCATGTAGTCTTTTGTTGTTACATGACAAGCATGTCATGATTATTATGTTTGAACGTGTCATTTACCTATGGCATCCGTTCGCGTCACTTAATACTGAATTCGGTACATGTGAAGCTAGCGAATTAGCTGTGAGCGCATTATGATCATAGCACGTAGTCATGTTGCTTACATGACACGCACCTGATGGTTATATTGCTTGCACATGTGCCATATCTTCATCATTCATTCACGTCCCGTAATACCAAATTTGGTATAAGTAAAGCTAGCGAAACAGCCGCAAGCGCATCATGAGTGTGGCATATAGTCATGCTGTTACGTGACATGCAGGTAATGATTAGGTTACACTTCAAGCCAAAAGGGAGCAACGGGGGTATAGTCCTACAGTTTTCGCAGTTACTCTCTGAGGACACTCTGCACATGCTTCCAACTACACCTTGTGGAAATGAATATTTATTTCGAGTATGCTTGTCACACGCTTAACACATGGCGATAGCTCCTTGGAAGAGCACTGCTTGGGTGCTTCTAACACAAAAAGTGGCACAATATTAAAAAAAAGAAATTCTGTATTGTTTTTTTTTTGACGTGAGAGCACACGTAGAAGTAGACTTCGCCACGCAACAGCCAGCACTAACCAAGCGCCAAAATACATCAAAGGTTTTCTGCTTCTGCCGTGGAAGAACAATATTGAATTTCTAGCATAGGGCAGTCTGTCTCATCATTGGAGAGAAGGGCAACTTCTCCAATTCTGATGGACTCGAGTTTCGCAGGACTGGCGTTTCCATCAGGCTAGCGTAGCGGAATATGTGAAGGCATAATTGAAGCATCCTCATTGCTGCTAGAAAAAAAATAAAGTGTGAGGTTTAACATGTCAGAATCAATACATAACAATGAGTCACACACACTGCAGCAGCGCTTACATTCTAAGATGTCTACTGCAAAACGAAATGTGAAAACAAAATGGTAGGTTTGGCCAAACGTTACTTGACAAGTCATATAAATGCTGATGTGGTTGACGCTCTTCACATGATGTCTCAGATAGCAATATTCTGGAAGAAAATGTGCAGCACCTCAAGAAGGCATATTTGTAGCAGTTAAAGATACCCTTAGGTTCAGTTAACTTATTTCCTATACACAGCTGAGTGACATTTCTATGAGCCCATTCACCAATGGGCATTCTAAGCGAGATCATCTTTGTGGCAAATAGCACGTACCGTCCACTCATGTTAAAATACATATTTAGTTTGTGTGCATAGTTGCTTTCGATTCTACTGTTCTATCACATGCTGCTGGGTCATGAAATGTGCAATACGAGTAGGCACAAGCCAAGCATGCAAAGCCTGCTTGAAAGCAACCATATGTAGAAGCTACATGATAATCTTTAGTATATTTCCTTGTACCTGACGTAAACCGCTGGACGAAACTATAGACACGAATAAATGTAGACTGTGCACCTTAAAAAAATGCTTTAAGTTTGGGTAACTAAGGTGCACTTGTTCACTCGGTTGACGAGTCACAGCCACAAGATCTGTGAACGAAGTAATATATCTTAAGGCACGTACAGATATTCTGATGCTTCGCTTGACAGTGTCACAGATAGCTTGCCACTACACATATATCTGAGCGCAACAATATGTGAAGATTTTATTAGTTAAACGTCTTGTTGGTTCACAGCCGAGCAGGTTACTGCTCTGTTGGACAAATTAGAATAAGCGCACAGTGGTTTCCAAAAAAAAGCATTATTAGAAGTTAGCGCTTGGTGTGAATGTCTGTCTATTTATGTTGTACTGCCTTCTACATGTGCCACAAAGACATTTGTTGAAGATCTGATACCATTCAAGCCAACATCACATACTTGGTCAACGTGATGAAATACAAACATTAGGCACTCTGCTACCTCTTGTAAGAGCATAACACTTCAGGATCTTGGAACAGCAAGGAGTTGCGCAAAAAAGTTAAGCCCACTCTTACAGAACTTTGAACGAGAATTTTTCAGAGTTGAAGAAGTCAACATGCTGGGGCACTTTTAAACCCACGAAACATCTGCAGAAAACAGGGTAAAGGCGAGTCGAGAAATGCTGTTATGAAGGCCTGCGCGCGGACAACTTAGTGAATCTAGGCATAAGTGTTAAGCTTTGTGCAAGCCAAAGCCCGTTTAAATTGGGAAAACGTAGTTTTAGTAGCACCAGCGTAAGCAGATCGTTGCAGTTCGCTTTCAAGTACAAACAGCAATGCCTGAAATGAAAACGTAAACAATTTATCTTAGCGGTAACAGCGTAAGCACACACACGGGCCAGCGGAGCCATGTCGAATTGTCAGTACCAGTGTAACCTTGTGGCATCATAAACTATTCGCTGGCCAACACATGCACAGTTTGCCCCAAAAAAAGTGATGCTTTCATATACGTAGTACAAAAAGTCTGCACTAACCAAAATTCACTTGCTTTATGTACTTTAGCATCATTGGGGGCATCATTATCTACAGTATAACCAAATTTGTGTCATACACCTGAAAATTGTAGTAAAGAACATGCATCAAATATTGTTTTATCTGGTAGCAATGAAGTCTGTTTAATAACAGCCATGTGGGAATCAGCCTAATTATGTGCATACGGCAAATCCTTAAGGGTGTCATTGATGTTGTCGAAATTTCCGTCAATTGGTATTGACGTCAAAATGTGACTTCAAAGGCTTGCCAAGTTTTGACAGCGCATAAATATTTCATAATTCAGAATAAAGACAAAGCTAACGTGAAACTACAGCATTTATGATTGTTTTTCAGAATATTTAGTTTAGCGAAGGTTTCGCATCACTAAAGAAACCTGAAAGATCTGGGTAATTCCTCCTCCCATTGTTCTGTCCATATGCAAAGTGCTCGCTTGATGGTGTGCTTATAAAATATTCCGCTCAGCGTAGGGGTGAAGCAAGTGACACAGTGATGTAGGCAGATATTTTTTTAGGCGTGTGGGGCAGGGGTGGGGGAGGGAGAGGTCCGCTTATCTGAATTGGAGGCCGGGCAAGTAAATATGGCCGTCATATTGGGCTCCCTATGCCCGGCCTAAAAAAATTTCGTGCTCCGCCACCTGGCTATGCCAATGAACTGATGCGACAATGATTTGTTCACTTACTGGTCCACATACACATTAATGCTCTAAAAATGCGGCCGAAGGCCCCAACACCCAGACGTTAACGCTACATAAAGCCAATGATAGACAAGTACCAGTATGAAGGCAGCTACAACTTCGCCCTAACGTTTTTTTCAAACTCGGTGTTGTTGCGGAAAGAAACTTTTAACTGCAAAAGTACACTGGCACTGCAGGGGTGACAGAGGCAGCAAGAGGGTATGCGGGTGGTACTAATAGTGGTAATTTAGTCCGATACGGCTAGCAATGGACATGGTGAATAGGCAAGAGCACATTATTTCTCTTTTGATAGCGCAAGCACACAACAATGTCTTTGGAGAAAAAACAGCTGTTCGAGAACTAACATTTTTCACAACCTGTGAACAAGCCTAAACTTGGGGTTGAAAACGCCCCAACGAATGTTAGACTGTGATTGCCCATACTGTAAAAACATTAATTGTTGCTGGAAATGCCACTCTCCTGCAAGCTGATGCATGCGCACTCTTTTGTCCGACGAGCGAACAGGCTCGCAGATAGCTGAAGACGTGTTTATGTTGTGTTTGTTCCATCCAGCAGCAAATCCACAACAACATTGCGCTCTTTAAAGATAACTATACACTAACCTTCATCACGAATACGTAGAAACGTAAATCTGCGACACACGCGCACGATAAAAACATAGCACACAAGCTCGCATGTCCATGTGCTCGCCGACCACAAACCATGTAAATATGAGTTGTGCGAATGCAAACCTATTTGCGCCGAAAAAAAAAACGTTGAGCAGTGGCAGCACAGGCTTCAGCCCAATGCTTTCAGTGCGTTCTCCTAATACACTTATGAAAAAAAAACTTAGGATACTAAAATTCATAATTATTTATAAAAATCGAATATATTTTATTTAGTGCTAGTACACATAAACATTGAATAATGATCACTTTGTCAATTACATCGCTTGCTGTACTAGCGCCACACTTGTCGTGCGGGCGCAGATGGCGCAGATTTGTCATTGTGCCCTCAAACTACACCTTGAAGCATGCTACTAAGTTTTACGGCTTATGAAAAGCGCATCTGGGTCTGCTTTTTTTTTCTCCGATATATTTTGGGGAAGGGGGGGAGGGCTCCTTTCGCACGTGTTTCTGAGCTTAATCGGCTATGACGGCTTCTGTAGCAGACGATCGGCGCGTCTAGGATTTTTTTTAAATCCTTGTTTTGCAGAGACGCCGTCTCGTGTGGATGTGAAAACAATCGGCTCCGCGTTAAAAATGTTTTGGACAGTTTTTTTGTGCATTTGTGAGCGTCTTTTGGTGCAAGTCGACGCATAAAACCGCACGGACTACATTGATACCAAGTATTTCACCGTGGGTGAGCTTTTTGACCCTTTTTCGAGACTCTTCTGGTTGCCCATCTGCTCAGCTGAGCGCGCTAGGCTCAGGCTACGGCTGAGCTGGCCGCCGGCCCTACTCGGAAGGTTGTTTCAGCGCTCAACGCACAAAATGTCTATGAAAGTCTCTGTAGATGGGGAGGATATCCCTTCCGATGATCTTCCAGATTCTGAATGGTCTGTGGCTACCACTAAACGTAAGCTTCGCGGGACGCATACCCCCAAGACCGAGACGCAAGCAAGCGTCTCCATCCACGGCGACGCGTGGTCGCCTCAGTGCTCCCGGGCTGCGGTGAAGAAGCGTCTTATCGCTGCTTCTAGACTTTCTCATCTTCCAAGAGATCACCATCGAGTCATCGTGAGACCTAGAAATGGCGTGAGACCTAGAAATGAGAACTGTGAGTCAAATTAAGTTCGCGAAGGCAATCGCAGTGGCTGCAGCGCTCAGTGAGGAAGACGTCACGGAAGACGCGGTATGCTCTAATGTGATGCAGAACATTGCAGTTATAAGCACTCCAGTGGAGAGAAACGCCAGAGCGTATTCCAAGATCACCGCCATTACTCTCGGTACTGCCAGTTTTGATGTTAGTGGCTACCGAGCTGCCCCCGTTGACACCTGCAAAGGTATCAACAGAGGTGTTGACGCGGACATCGGTCAAGAACAACTTTATTCACTTATTGTACACCCAAGAAACCCGACTGCACTCCAAGTGAAAAGACTCAGGAATTCCACAATAGTGATCATGCTCTTTGACAGACTAGAAGTCCCAAATTACGTTATATGTGGAAATAGTTTGGTTTGCTGCACCCTGTATCGTCGACAGACGGATATCTATTATGCCTGTGGAAGGCCAGGTCATCGAGCCGATGTTTCTCCCCATCCAGAGGAGGCGGTCTGTAGAGGGTGTGGTATGTCATCTCCTTCGGAGGATCACGTCGGCACCCCAGAATGCAAGTTGTGTGGGGGTCCAAATCTTCACGGCAGACAAGACGTGTACGCATCGTTTTCAAGTGCTCACATAGTCCTTCGACGAAGACGAGTGTGACGGATGCAATATACGATGGAATGTGCGGAACAAGAAAGACGCTGACTATATGAACTTCACAGATGGAGGAGGAGACTTCCCATCGCTACCAGCCACTGCAGGCGGACGCTCCACGACTGAGCGCCCGAGCAGCAGCTGGCGCCCGCCTGACGTCAGCCAACAGCTACAACCACCGCGAGGGCGATCCCGTTTCATAGGCAGAGCAAGAGGCCGTTCGAGATCAGGAGGACATTCAGATCCAAGGACTGTTCTAACTCACGGGTGCTTACCGTCCGCAATGGTGTGCAGCAAGAAAATCAGCACCAGAACTGGGCATCGAAGATCAAGGGCTCCCAACCACAGATAAAGGGGGGTACCAATCCAGAGCAACACTCAGATATATACGCGCACATGCAAAGGGAAAATGCTAATCTTAGGGCCATTGTCGAGCATCTCAGGGCTGAAATAGCCGATTTAAGGAAATCACAGCAAGTTTTGTCTCCATCACTTCAAACACAGTTCCCTGTACAGAGGCCACATCGGATGCGAGTCACTATGAGGTACCCATGGATATCCAGCCAGGGGCATAACCAACAAAATGAGAGCGCTAAAACAACCGGCCAATAACGAGGACAGAGATTTCAAAACAGAGGTCAAGAATACTTTGAAGCGATATCAAAAATGCTCTCAGTGCGCTTGTCGAGTCGCTTGCGGTATTGGACAGCAGAGTCACAAAGATTGAGGCTGACCAAGTTAAAGCTTTACCATCTGCCGAAGCTACTCCGGCCCAAGTAATAACTAAGGTCAGGATCGTGCAGAATATGGCAACCCGTAGGGTCTCTCAGAATAGAGGATTTGAGGGTCCCAACAATGGCGGGACACCTTAACAATTCCGTAATTTGGCAGTGGAACTGCTGGGGCTTCCAATCAAAGAAGGCAGCTCTCCAGCAATATAATAAATCCCAGCCATTTCGACCACAAGTTGTTATGCTACAGGAGACGCTTACGGAAACAATGAGCCTGCCAGGCTACACCCATCACATCACGAAACCTCCAGATGGCCGCGGTATCTGCATGTTTGTGTCCAAGAAGTACACTTACATTGAGCACAATTCGCTCATGGCAAATAGCAAGATTGAACACTCTCTTTTATAAATTATACCTGCTAGCAACACTAAAATAGTATTTTCATACTTGACATATATAGCTCTCCAAAAGGTAGGCACCATTGCTTCACCTCATTGTATCGAAAACCGTTACGATCGCTAGGAAAGTGGACGCACCCATAGTTATAGCGGGAGATTTCAACGCACCCCATCAAGCTTGGGGCTACCTTCGCACCACTGCCAAGAGAGCCGAGCTCTGGCAAGTGGTATCGGATCTGAATCGTACTTTGGTTACTGACCCCACGTTTCCTACCCACACTGGAAATTCTTGCTCTAAGGATACTACCCCAGACCTCACCTTTGTCGCAACCACGGGGGAGGTATCATGGTTAAACTTGAGAGAAAACTTGGACAGCTACAATTGTATTCTGCACACAAAATTACAAATTCAAGCAAAGCCCCCTAAAGCTTTCAAATTCACAGATTGGGACCTCTTCTGTAAGATCAGAGTGGAGAGCGCAGAGGAGAATAATGACTCCCCGAATTTCGACAAGTGGCTGTCTTAGCTAGTCAAAGACGTCAAGTCAGCCACCAAAATGATAGAGCCTGATCTTCCGGTCAATAAAATGTATAGCAGGCTAAAAGCGCCCTCCAAGCCAGGTGGAAAGCACATCGTATGAATTGAAGAGCGAAAATTCATCGCAAGTCTTGACCAGGAAATAACGACTTATAGTCAGACGCTGAAAAAACAGCATTGGGACGAGATTCGCAACAAGGTGGATAGTCAGATGAAAGTTGGGGGAAAATAGAACCTCCTCAAACACTTGCTGCAGGAGACCAAATCTAAATCCAACCAGATGCGCTCGGTAGACCGAATACTGCACTAAGTAAGGTTAAATCGGGCACAGAAATAACGAACTCTCTGGTACAAAGACACCTCCCTTTGTAAACAACCCGGCCTCCTCCTGGCTACGCGCAATACACGGGATCACCAGCCTGGACCTCTGCTTCCTGGAATAGGACAAGCCCTTCCAGGAAGCAGAGGTCCAGACCATCTTAAACAATCCTAGTGGTAACTCCAGCCCTGGCCTGGATGGCATTACAAAGAAGATACTACGCGATTTAGACTATGACTCTGTCACCTACCTCACCAAAGAAATCAATCGTATTTGGGAGACGGGGACTTTCCCTGAGCACTGGAAAAGGGCGCCGATTATTCTCATACCTAAACCTGGCCGGAGTCCCAGTTTTAGCAACTTACAACCCATTTCACTGACGTCCTGCAGAGACAAGGTCGCCGAGCATGTCATCAACGATTCAACATCAAAGCACATAGAGAGGACTAACCTGTTCTAGTACAACATGATAGGTTTTAGACCACACCGATGTACTCAGGACGTCATGATTTCTGAACCATCACATCATAAATCAGGAGACAAAAGACGTTAGGGCTATTCTCGGTCTGGATCTTGAAAAGGCCATTGACAATGTCTCGCACACCCACATACTTGCCTCCATCTCTTCTCTCAACTTAGGAGCCAACTTTCACAAGTTCACCAGCTCGTTCTCAGGAATAGAAAAACCACTATACAGCTTGAGAATATCAAATCTGAGCCCTACGATCTCGGTTCCTTCGACACCCCGCAGGGCTACGTCATCTCCCCACTGCTGTTTATTATTGCAATGTGCGGCCTTGCTGCCAAGCTGTCAAACCAAGAAGGCATCAAGTTCGCCATCTACGCGGACGACATCACCATATGGAGTGTCGGTGGTTCGGAGGGCTGGGGAGAGCTCTCTTCAAGAGGCCGTAGTTTGTGTTGAAGTCTACATAAACAAAATGGGCCTCAAGCTCTCGCCAGCAAAGTCCGAACTTTTCTCATATCGGCCCACGAGATGGGGACCCAAACCCAAAAACTGCCAACCACTGGCCGCCATCGACATTAGGCTGCACACGGCATCGGGGCAGCGTATTCCAAGGGTGAACTTCATACGCGCTCTGGGCATGATTATCGAGGCTAATGGACAGAACGGCCGCACAATCGACCATCTGACTTCTAAGGCGGAAGGGGTCATCCAAATATTCTCACGCATTTCCAACAGTCGGGGTGGTCTTCGAGAGCAGAACCTCCGCAGACTGTTCCATGCATTCTTGATGAGCCACATAAGCTATGCCGCATCTATGCACAGGTGGCAACTCCATGAAAGAAATAAATTGAACATCCTCATAAGCAAAATGATCAAGAAAGTTCTTGGCATTCCTGTGCACACAAGCACAGTGAACCTTATGAAACTTGGAGTCCACAACACGCTTGAAGAAGTTATCGAGGCTCAACAAACGGCACAAGTTGCAGGCTTTCGATCACACCAGCGGGGAGAAAGATTCTGGTTGACACTGGAGCCAACCCCCTGACGTTGGAAATGCACAATATGCTACTCGATATTTATATACGCTCTCACATCAAAGTGTGTCCCCATCCACGAAATATGCATCCACAGTACAACGCGGGCCGGCGTGTCGCTCAAGCCTCCTCTCTTTTAGCTCAAGCTCACAAACACTCGTCTGTTTCATGCTTTGTTGATGCCGCCCAGTATGGCGTTTCCGCTCCCTTTGCAGTAGTATCCATAGATACTAAGGGTCAAATTTTATCCTCGGCGTCGGTTTGAACCACTTCTTCTTACAAAGCAGAACAGATGGCCATTGCACTAGCACTCCTTGATCCACAAAGGACTGATATTTATACGGACTCTAAATCCACTGCTAGGGCCTTCGCCTCAGGGTCCGTGTGCAGGGAAGTTTTGAGAACTCTCGCTCACAAGGAACTCACCCACCTCACTATTATTTGGTTTCCTGCTCACTTTGGCTTGAAGGTAGGAGGCCTTCCCAATGTCAACGAGCTAGCCCACTCCAAGGCGCGAGGCTTCACTTACCTCGCCGGGACTTGTGCTTCCAGACAGAAGAGTCAGCCCAAGCCTTAGTTTTATGAACATTTTGACTTCGTTCAACGAGATCACGAAGCATTATTATTAAGCCCTAGGTCCTTTTTAGTGCCGCACGAAAAGTTGTCTAGGCCACAGGCAATCTCTCTTCGCATGCTTCAAAGTGAAACATACCCTAGCCTCGTAACCTATAGCCATTACTCCGATACTTCACAACTTCGTCCGGACTGCCAGAATCGCTGCGATTTGAATCGCTTGCTCAGAAGGTGTCCCTCTTTACAAAGAAAAAATGAAGAATTTTTGAGAACTCTTTTCATTTAATGCCCATGAGTCCGGTTCTCACACAACTCAAGGCTGTCCAGAAGGCTCATGATGCGGCGGTGAGGCTGGGCCTCCCCGTCCCAACGTGGAAGCGGCCCGCGATGTTACCCCTATAAAACGGGGGTGAAATCCTTGAGGACCCCAATAAAATTTTTTCATCCATCTTTTTTTCGCACGCGTTTCGGCGTTTGCTCCGCTTTGACGTGCCAACTCTCCACGCTGCTGCTGCGTGTGTTAAGCACTAGTGGTAGCTGTGTTTTCAGGCTTTCTGCGTTCAGCCAGCGCTGCTATTTATTTATTATCTGCGGGTGCTAAAATAAATCACTGTTTTCGTTTGTTGAAGTTTGGCACATAGAACAAATATCAATGTGGCCCATGAATATCAGTGTGGGTGGCATGCATATTTGTGTGCAGTGTCCTTCAGGGGAGTAACCGTTGTGTGACGAGAGCATTTAGAGCTGTTCCTCCTTCCGTTGCTCCATTAGAAACTTAAGACTAATACAGCTGCTCCTCCGTTTTCGAGCACGTCGGCCATCTTGTTCCGCTTGATCTATTCGGGGAGTGACAGTTGGTCTGAAAGACTAAAAACAGCCGTTTCAAACATTTCGGCCTTTTTTGATTTAGAGTGTAGTCACTTATGCTCGTCATACGGTCATGTAATGCCGGACCAAGTTTAGTATCGGCACCATTATCGAAAAGACCAGGAGAACTGAAAGTCGTAGACGGCTAGATAGATAGATAGATAGATAGATAGATAGATAGATAGATAGATAGATAGATAGATAGATAGATAGATAGATAGATAGATAGATAGATAGATAGATAGATAGATACGCTCCATATCACCGAAGTTCTCAGAAAAACGCTTCGCGTTAAGAACAAGAACACACTCAGAAACGCTGAATGATGGCTGAAGGCACGATATGAAATGTCATTTCAGAGTAACTTCCAGAGTGACTTCGCGATGCGCTCCTGAAATCGCTGCTGCCTTAAGAACGAACGCACGTAAAGCGTTTCACAGCGTCTGTCTCCAGGACGCATCCACGCTGCTTGGATGAAGTACTGGTTCGCTACCCTAAAATCACTGGGCTTGGGAAAGATCGGAATTCGTCGGCAGTCGACAGTTTATCCGTGATTCTGCAGTCAGCATCGTCGCGGGCACTACTTCATGGGGCATTCTGCTCTACGGAGGCAAACCATCGGCGTCCTTTCTATAGCCGTCCGACAGCGCTTCTTCGCTTCTGATGGCCCACAAGAAAACCGCTATTGCCCCTTTTCTGACGCACTTCATCTCGTTACTAGCAAAATTTTTAACGAGATGTCCGTGTCCTGAAGGTATCGTGATACAATCGAATAATCGTAATTGTGTTTCACTACTCAGATGCACGTACGTTTTTCAATGTGTCTCGATGCAGAAATTAAGATACTCAAAAGTAGCACTGAAATCCTCTCGCGATACTCAAGTATTGCGATACTTCCCAGCTCTACCTCTACTCAACTTCTCCAGCTGCAAACTTCCGTCATTGCCTGCCTACTCTGAATTTCCAAGGCAACGCAGAATTTTGTGCAGAGGCCATAATAACAGGGCCACGAACGTGTTATAAGCAATTTATACCTCGGCAAGACGTATCGCCAGCACTAGCAAATCTTCAGTTTGTTTATTGTAAATTAAAATGAGGTTGTTGCATGGGTGTTATAATTTACACAGACTGTCATTGGGATTATTGTTGATACCAGTTAATTGATGGGCGTATATATGGACTACGACGAAAAATAGAAATATTTTAAGCTTGCGCTCGTCCTTGTCGGCGTGTGCTTGTGTTGTAAGGGTGCAGCCTTAGTTACCTACCAATTATGAAAGACTTTGACCATCAGTAAGTTTTATTCAAATGGGGATAATATCGATGATAGTGTGCCATAAGGTACCTTCATCATCATCATCATCATCAGCCTGTCTACGTCCACTGCAGGACAAAGGCCTCTCCCATGTTCCGCCAGTTAACCCGGTCCTGTGCTTGCTGTTGCCAATTTATACCCGCAAACTTCTTAGTCTCATCTGCCCACCTAACCTTCTGTCTCCCCCTACCCCGCTTCCCTTCTCTGGGAATCCAGTTGGTGACCCTTAATGACCAGCGGTTATCCTGTCTACGTGCTACATGCCCGGCCCATGTCCATTTCCTCTTCTTTATTGCAGCTATGATATCCTTAACTCCCGTTTGTCCCCTAATCCACTCTGCTCTCTTCTTGTCTCTTAAGGTTACACCTACCATTTTTCTTTCCATTGCTCGCTGCGTCGTCCTCAATTTATGTTGAACCCTCTTCGTGAGTCTCCAGGTTTCTGCTCCGTAGCTAAGTACCGGCAAGATACAGCTGTTAAATACCTTCCTCTTGAGGGACAGTGGCAATCTACTTGTCATAATTTGAGAGTGCCTGCCGAATGTGCTCCACCCCATTCTTATTCTTCTAGTTACTTCAATCTCGTGGTTAGGCTCTGCGGTTATTACCTGCCCTAAGTAAACATAGTCTTTTACAACTTCAAGTGCACTATTACCTATCGCAAAACGCTGCTCCTTTCCGAGGTTGTTGTACATTACTTTCGTTTTCTGCAGATTAATTTTAAGACCCACCTTTCTGCTCTCTTTGTCTAACTCCGTAATCATGAGTTGCAATTCGTCCCCTGAGTTACTCAGCAATGCAATGTCATCGGCAAAGCGCAGGTTACTGAGGTGCTCTCCATTAACTCTTATCCCTAACTGTTCCCATTCTAGGCTTCTGAAAACGTCCTGTAAGCACGCAGTGAATAGAATTGGGGAGATTGTGTCCCCCTGCCTTACACCCTTCTTTATTGGTATTCTGTTGCTTTTTTTATGAAGCACTATGGTAGCAGTTGATCCCCTGTAGATTTCTTCCAGAATGTTTATATATATTTCATCTACGCCCTGATTCCGCAGTGTCTGCATGACGGCTGATATTTCTACTGAATCAAACGCCTTCTCATAATCTATGAAGGCTATGTATAGTGGTTGGGTATACTCTGAGCATTTCTCTATTACCTTTATTGATAGTATGAATGTGGTAAATTGTTGAGTAGCCTGTTCTAAATCCTGCTTGTTCCTTTGGTTGATTGAATTCTAATGTTTGCTTTACTCTGCTAGCAATTACCTTTGTAAATAGCTTGTATACTACAGAGAGCAAGCTGATCGGCCTGTAATTCTTCAAGTCCTTGTCATCTCCTTTCTTATGTATTAAGATGATGTTAGCGTTCTTCCAAGACTCTGGTACTTTTCCCGTCAGGAGACACCTCGTAAATAGAGTGGCTAGTTTTTCTATCACAATCTGTCCTCCCTCTTTCAGCAGATCTGATGTTACTTGATCCTCACCAGCAGCTTTGCCTCTGTGCATGCTCTCCAAAGCTTTTCTGACTTCTTCTATCATTACCGGTGGGGTGTCGTCTGGGTTACTGCTAGTTCTTATAGTATTAAGGTCGTGGTTGTCTCGGCTACTGTACAGATCTCTGTAAAACTCCTCCGCTATTTTAACTATACTATCCATATTGGTAGTTAATTTGCCTTCTTTGTCCCTTAGTGCATACATCCGCCTTTTGCCTATCCCAAGTTTTCTCTTCACTGCTTTGACGCTTCCTCCGTTTTTCAGAGCGTGCTCAATTCTCTCCATGTTATACCTTCTTACATCGCATACTTTACGTCTAATAATCAGCTTTGAAAGCTCTGCCAGTTCTATTTTGTCTGTTGTACTTGACACTTTCATGATTTGACGCTTCTTAATTAGGTTCTTCGTTTCCTGGGAAAGCTTGCCGGTGTCCTGTCTAGCTACCCTGCCTCCAACTTCCACTGCACACTCCGTGATGATACTCGTCAGATTATCATTCATTGTATCTACGCTAAGGTTGGTTTCCTCGCTAAGAGCAGAGTACCTGTTCTGCAGTGACACTCTGAATTCCTGTACTTTCCCTCTCAGTGCTAGCTCATTGATTTGCTTCTTGCGTATCAGTTTCTGTCGTTCCTTCTTCAAGTCTAGGCGGATTCGAGCCCGTACCATTCTATGGTCACTGCATCTTACCTTGCCAACCACTTCCACATCCTGCACGACTCTTGGGTGTGCAGTCATTATAAAGTCTATTTCGTTCTTATTTACGCCATTAGGGCTCCTCCATGTCCACTTGCGGTTTTCTCAATTTCGGTAGAAGGTATTCAAAATACGCAGATTATTGCGTTCTGCGAATTCTACTAGTAGCTCTCCTCCTGCGTTTCTAGTGCCGATGCCATAATCTCCTACTGCCTGGTCTCCAGCCTGCTTCTTCCCTACCTTTGCATTAAAGTCACCCATTACTATAGTATACTGTGTTTTCACCTTACTCATTGCCGATTCCACGTCTTCATAGAAGCTTTCAACTGAAGCGTCATCATGGCTGGATGTAGGCGCGTAAGCCTGTACTACCTTCATTTTGTATCTTTTATTCAGTTTAATTACAATGCCTACCACCCTTTCATTAATGCTATAGTAGTCCTCTATGTTGCCAGCTATGTTTCTGTGAATTAGGAACCCTACTCCCAGTTCTCTTCTGTCTGCCAAGCCCCGATAGCAAATGACGTGCCCATTCTGTAGCACAGTATAGGCCTCACCTGTCCTCCTAACCTCACTCAGCCCTATTATATCCCAATTAATGCCTTCTAGCTCCTCGAATAATACAGCTAGACTTCCCTCACTAGATAACGTTCTAACGTTAAACGTTGCTAAGTTCAAGTTCCAATGGTGGCCTGTCCGTATCCAGAGATTCCTAGCACCCTCTGCTGTTTGCAGATCTGACCGCCGCCGTGGTCAGTTGCTCCGCAGCTGGTGGGGACTGAGGGCCGTGAGTTATTTGACGAATGCCTACGGGAGGGGGTGGCCAGATACTGCACCAGGGTGGCCAATCCTTCTCTGGTGAGATCATCGGTGCGTACCGGCTTTAAGCCGGTACGATCAGACAGTAGTGACCTTATTAGGTATGGAATTAGGAAATGTATTATCTTTGATGAGGCGGCGTCGAGTCAAGTTAGATAGATAGATATCACGCAGTGTTTTGCGTTTTACAGCATTCTAAGCATCGGAAAACACGGTACCGCAAAACTGCATCCCACTGAATTTCGAACCTGCAGTCTACCTTAGGATAGTTAACCATGCGTCACGCATAATGCTCTAGAAGTATTTTTTCGATAGTGTCAAGGCCACATGGTATATTGTACATGCCCAACATGCAGAGTTATGCGCAGTTTAGCAGCCGTTTAGCATCTGTTGCGAATGCTGACAGCCAATTCAGAAGCTTTTACATGAAGGCTTTAATGCAGCATATCATTCTGCAAACTTGAATGAGTTACTCGTCTAACCCCAAAAAGCCCACGGGCGTAAGCATGCTGAATGGCAAGCAACTTCTGATGGAAACGAGTTGCAGCTCTCGGTAAAAGCGCCTCGGCGGCACCGGTGGCCCCGGGCGCGGTAGGAATAATGGAGTCGAGACCACGGTCCAATGGGTGCGAACGACGGGCACCCGCAGCCTGCAAAATCCATACAATGCGAAGATATAATTATGAAATGCTGTGTATATTATTGCACGGCAATGAAGATACGTTTTTATCAGCAGTAACTTATCAAAAGCATAGGTCGGACATGGATTGCGTGCAGCATTGAGTGCGAAAGCAAGAATCATTCGTGACACCCGAGAACCAAGTCTTCTGTGGACAGCGGCTCCATACACTTTTTCTGCCGCAGATGTCTATATGGTGAAATTCTGGGCAATCCAGTCTGCCAAAAACACGCAGAAAAAATACTTGTCAATAGAGCAGATGCCCATTGGTACTTCGACAATGCTGATTATCTATCGCAACACAATGTCAATAGTTCTTTTCTTCACATAAATATTTTGATAAATTTCTATTGTTTATTATAAAAGTGCACTTGCTTAAACCTAAATCCAAACATAAGGCGTCCACAAAAAAAAACGCTTCGCGTTCTCGCTTGCACATACGAAGCTTCAGCTGTGCACCACCAACGTTTAGCTTCGCCTAGCCGCCGCCAAACAAACCCCAAAAATCTGCGCAGCCACTCCACCGAGTTTGCCCGGCGTACACTGTGGGTCTGGGGACTCTACCTCAGTGGTTACGGACTGTATTTCTTACTATATTATTGCGATTTATTGCCTTTTTTTATTTTCATTGTCCTTTCTTGATTTGTGGTTGTTATTTATTTCTGCATGCATCCTTACTTTGCTCTGTTTTGAGCATCAGGCGATGTTTTTTCAGAGGGTGGCATTGCCACGCACGTTTTTTATTTTGCTTTTCCTGCACTCGATTTACGCCTACACTGTCAGCGATGCTCAGCGCAAACTCCGCCTTCAATGTTCGAGAAACTTCATGATTCTAGTAGATCGTTTTTAATGTTGAATTTCAATGACAGATTGCGAGTGCTAGGCCACAGCGCGAACGGAGCAAGCAGATCCCAGTGGAATTGTTCTCGCAAAATATGCGACTGGGGCGCGCAGCGCTCAACGTGTGCAGTCGGTGCGCTGAAATCTATAGCAAGCGTGCCATCCCCTGCTTTCCGCGGCTGTACACATTAAACCGTGACCGGATGAACGTCAGGCGTATAGAATACGTCACGTAAACATCCGCTCAAATACACTTATTTCGGTAAAGCAAGAAGTCTTGTTCCAAGGAGCAATTCATTATCTGTGGTTGCCCTCCATCTGCCATTAGAATACACAATTTACGCTTCTAATCTGTCATCGGAATGTGATTGCAGAAAGTTTTGATCTAGATCTACCATTAGAATTTGACATAAGATTGCGCGCAAGATGCGAACACTAGAGCTTATTTCAGAGCTGTCGCGAAGACCAGTTTTCTGACTGGGAAATTCGGTGTGTGATGTATATAAGGCGGCGCACTCCAATCATTACCATTCGATGAACAACCGCTGCTCTGCACGGCTATCAGTGTCACTGTGTATCACTGTAATCTGCCTTTCCTTTTACCGGCCAAAGTTCGACTGAATGAACAGTTTCATCTTGGACACACACTCCACTTCTTTTGTCCTCATCATAATCGCGAGCTACAGGCTATTGCATACGACTTTTTTTTCAGAAGCCTCGTTCATTGGTTTCAAGGCTGTTATCATTTGTATGAGTTGATGTTGGGATAGATAAAGTTGATGCTACACGTTTCGCATCTACTGAATTGATTTCTACTGAATCAAACGCCTTCTCGTAATCCATGAAGGCTATGTATAACCAACCACTCTACATAGCCTTTATAGATTACGAGATAGCGTTTGATTCAGTAGGACAATCACTCGCAATGCAGAAACTGTGGAATCAGGGTGTCGATAAAGTATATATAAACATCCCGGAAGAAATCTACAGGAGATCAACTGCTACCATAGTGCTTCAAAAAAAGCAACAGAATACCAATCAAGAAGGGTGTAAAGCAGGGGGACACAATCTCCCCAATGCTATTTACCGCGTGCTTACAGGAGGTTTTTAGAAGCCTAGAATTGTAACAGGGATAACAGTTAATGGAGAGTACGTTAGTAACCAGCGCTTTGCCGATGACATTGCATTCATGAGTAACTCAGGGGACGAATCACAACTCATGATTACGGAGTTAGACAAGGAAAGCAGAAAGGTGGGTTTTAAAATTGTTCTGAAGAAAACGAAAGTAGTGTACAACAACCTCGGAAAAGAGCAGCGCTTCGAAATAGGTAATAGTGCACTTCAAATTGTAAAATACTATGTCTACTTAGGGCAGGTAATAACTGTGGAACCGAACCACGAGATTGAAGTAACTAGAAGAATGAGATTGAAGTGAAGCACAATTGGCAAGCACTCTCAAATTATGACAGGGAGATCAGCACTATCCTTCAAGAGAAAGGTGTATAACAGCAGTATCTTGGCGGTACTTAGATACGGAGCAGAAACCTGGAGACTTACAAAGAGTGTTCAGCTTAAATTGAGGACGACGCAGTGAGCAATGGAAAGAAAAATGGTAGGTGTGACCTTAAAAGACAAGAAGAGAGCAGAGTGGATTAGGGAACAAATGGGTGAATGATGTCATAGTTGAAATCAAGAAGAGAAAATGGACATGGGCCGGGCATGTAGCGCGTAGACAGGATAACCACGGGTCATTAAGGGTAGCTAACTGGATTCCCTTAGAAGGCAAGCGAGTTAGAGGGAGACAGAAGGTTAGGTGGCCAAATGAGGTTAGAAGCTTGCGGGTATAAATCGGTAGCAGCAAGCACAGGACCGGGTTAATTGGTGAAACATACAAGATGCCTTTTTTTCTGCATTGACTGTAGTCAGGCTGATGATGATGATGATATGATGAAGATGATGATGATATGTTTTGAAACCACGATCCTAATATGAAACACGTGTGGAAAGGCCTCGGTAATTTTGACTACTGGCCGCTTTTAGCACTGACCTAAATCTTGGCACAATGGGTTCAAAACTTTTGGATTTCGGTGAGCGAAGCCACCACGTCCGATATCTAATCTTGCGATGTAATGATTAGCCGTCAGGCACCCTGCCAAATACGCGGCCCTGTATGAGCTGATTCTATTTATAGCGTCCAAAGTACCAAATGTGGTGACTGCCAAACATTCTGAAAGTTTCTGCTCTAGCTGAACACCGGGAATTCTTCCTACGTATTGCAGGGCTTTTCTGAGCCTAATTCATAGGCTAATGGCTGAGTTAGAAGTGGATGAGTTATCCTTAGGTTAATGTCAACTAGACGGTAACAACGACTGTCGCTAAAAGAGTCTTAAATGAAATCATTCACCTGCAGACACTTTGAAGGAGCGACCCCTCCGACATCATTTGATAGTAACGTTCATTGTGTTTCTCTTTAGCTTTGCAGCCCATGTACGCGTGAATTTTGAGCCTTGTCTAACACGTATTAGTGTTACCGCCTTATCGGGACGCAAAGAAACGTAGTTGAGCGTTCGGTTCGGCGCCGTGGAAAAGGTCCAGCTTGGATTCTCTTTATAGGCAATTCTTATGCCTAACCACTTGAAGCACAAACTCTGAGACTGCTTCTCACAACTGGTTGGAGCCGGACGCTGAGTAATCTATGGCCCGAGGATGCACTTTAATTTGTTATGTTGCGAGAAGCGGGTGATTTAAGTTGCTTTACGTAGTCTAGCATTAGCTATATGATGTATCCCGGCTGCGGCAGCTGTATTTTTAATTGAGGGGGAAAAGTTATCAGCCCATGTGCTCAGATTTGGGTGCACGTTGAAGAACCCGAAGTGATCGAACTTTCAGAGCCCTGCACCACGGCGTCTCTCTTAATATATGGTGGGTTTGGGTCGTTAAACCCCACATATAAATCAATTAGCTATATGATGCAGGCCAGTTTAGCATATTGATGGGTAATGTTGCAAAGTGTGAGGCACTGTAGCCTACAAGTGGCTGGTACTCATTCGGGTGCTCCGTTTATTGAGACATAATACACGCGAGCTGAGCATTGGGCAGCACACAGTATACGGTAGTGTTTTGTTTTACTAGTAAAACCTGATATTATCAAAGGCATAGCCCGGAATGACTCATATAACCTCGCTTTCATAGAAACTGATCAAGTGAATTTCTGAATATTCTTTCTATTAAAAATAAAATATTTCTTACAGAGGTGTGCCATTATTCAGCACTGCATGCGATATAAATGTTTTGAACTGTATTGGGTCAGTGAAAACTTGTGTCATGAAAAGGTGCTGCATTGCTATGGTATTCGATGGATAACTATGTGTTACTAGCGATGAAGCATACAGTGTGAATAGTGCGAACGAAAATAAAAACGAATACTTACGATCTGGAGTCCGACACGTTCCCTCGTTTTTGTTGCACACTGCAAGTAGAGAAAGGCAACACAAAACTCGCATCAGCGAACCGTCTATAAATTGTTTTATTTCGGCGGATTACAATAATGTACATTGTTACACAGTATATTGTCAGAGACCACCCGTGCCTTCAAGGGTTGTGCGACTCTCTTTCAGCATTTACCCGCTGCCAGTTTCAACTTTCACACTAGGTCACATGAAAAAATATTACCTACACATATTATTGACACACTCTGTTAAGCATAACTATAGACGTAACAACGTCTGACCCTCCATCTGCGGAACAAAAAGCAATCAACGGCGACTCTAAAACCACGCAACTTCATGAAATACTATCACTATATGGACAGTTTTTTTAGCCGAGCATTTTTGTCAGATGTTTTCCTTAGCTAGGACGAATGAATTTAGTGTGCGCAGTGGCAGATAATATTGATAGCTGATTTTTTTCTATTTTGTCGTTTAAGTATAGCTTGAAGCTACAATAGAAATAATATTGCTGTAAGTGCATAACCCAAACACATTAGCGATGGACACATAATAAACCGCGCCAGTTAAGTCTCGTAAACAAATATATTGACACAGTCAAACATTTCGTCCGTACAGAAAGATTGTTGAACAATTTTCCTACCTAAAGTATCTCTCCTTTCTTCCACAACTTTTGATGCGCGCGTTCCTTGCAGGAAAATGAAGATAACAGAGAGGAACGTAGCAAGCAGTGGTGGTGCTGAGCGCCATGATTTTTCTTTCAGTCTTTGACTTCTAAACACGGGCCCAAGCCAATGTGCCGACCTTATATTCTGACATGCTAAAGTTGAAAGTGTCATAAATGACTTCGTTTTTTTTACGATTCTTTCAATGCGTCAGCAAAACAGACATCACGCAGTTTATTATACCATATTGAAGGAATGCTCGAGGATTGTTACATGTATTTATAACCTGTGATTGACGTCAAGTTGTAGCAGATTTGATCGCTGCAAAGTTTTGCATACATTGTCAAATATTTCTTTCGCAATTTTGAGAGACCTTTGCAGTTCACCGATGACAAGACAGCATTAATGTATAGAAATAGCTTTCATTTCTGTGCAACATACTCAAGCTTTGCGTTCCTAGTTATATAGCTTAGTTTAGGTTAAGAAAAGAACACTGGTACAAGCAGGTGCTTTGTAAATAGGGTTGTGAATTTTGGCTTTGTAAATACAGTTATTCCTGCTTTTAAACGTGAATCCTTCGAATATAAGCACTAAACATAAATGAAATGTGTTACTACTCAACGAGGACAGTTTAAAGACATTTTCGAAAAAATTGAAAGGCAACAGCCTGTCCAAAAGCGAGAAGTTTTGGCATTTTGTTATCCTGCGTATATATTTCGTCATTGTCCTAAACCCACGAAGGATGTGTCGCGCGCATCTATAAGGCTCAGCAGATTTTTTTTGTCGAGAAAAAATTACAGAACGATTTGAAAAACAGTGATATCAACGTAAACGAAAGGAAGGATACGTCTATCCTGTATTTTCACATGAGTTTCGCTAAGCATTGATATTTAATCGGTTCTCAGTTACAATGTTATGATTGTACTAACAATGAATATATAAATTCTTTAACCAAGACGTCACATAGATCAAGTAACGTGAAAAACTCAAAAAATCAACAATCACTGTGATTTTTTGTCTAACAGTGCACCCCCCCTCCACCTAAACATGAATTGCAGGCCGCAGGAAGGCCCAGCGAATACGTAGCTCCAGGAAAAAGTGGCTCTTGCGTTTTTGCTGCGTGGGTGTGTGTTTATAAAATAGTGTTGCCGCGCAGAGCAAAGCTGCTGGGGAATCGGCGCTGTATCTTTCATGTTCATTTCAGCGTACGTAGGTCTGTAGGATGGGCGCAACGACAGTACCATGACATGATCATGTAAACGGTGTTAAAGTACGCAATTGATTGACTTCAACACATTGATTGGCTTCAGTTCTGTTGACATTGTCCACGCAACGTCGTATGGCCTCGCTTACGGAATGCGCGTGCCAGGCTTAGGGTTACCAGCCCTGCCGGATTTGGCGGGACTGTTCCAACTTTTGATATCGAATCCCGAGTCCCATGCCATTTCTGACTGGTTTGCTATACAGCGTTTTTCAAAAAATTTACGCAACATTATGCAAACATTGTAGAAAGGAGGCATCTGGATGCTACTTGCACCGTTTCTTTCACTGTGAAAGAAGGCATCTTCAGGGTCGCAAAATGATTGAATACGGGTATACTTAAAGTTATTAAACAATTAACTTCTTAGCCCATGGAAGTAGCCGAGGCCAATGGACGAATTTTAATTCGTCTTGCGAACAGTTCACAGCTACTTTGAAATACTTAAAGGACGCCAACTGATGGTTATCGCGGAGTCATTATATGTGGCTTATTTAGCAAGGGAAACGGAAACCAAAGCACAAAACAGCGCGTCTACAATTCGCTTCGAAAATGCCATGAATTGCGGGAATGTTTACCTCGGCGTTATCAAATTGCAATTGAACCACTTCGCTTCGTGGTAAGTTATCAACGCTCTCTTATACTCCTCGCCTAATGTGTGGGAGCCAGTGTCTTCATTGAGGTCCGTATTGCACAGAACTACTGGGCTTGATGTTCCACCATCGCTATGTGTGTTTCCGGGATTGTAAATCGTTGCTTGATTTCTGCAATAAATGACAGTAAATGTGGAAATGTTGTCTTACAAGAAATTTTCCGTACCTAAGAATAATTGTATATGCCCCCATAATTACAAAAGCTGCATCTCTTGCAAGTGGCTGGACAGCCCACGTGATTTTTCAAAACTTCTGATATGCAACTACAGATGTTGAGCTGAATAACGCGCGCGCACCCACACAATCACAACTAGCTCTATATTCAGAACGTCGTGCACTCTAAACCCAATTGTCACTCATGCGACTACACCGAACATAGTTATGTTTAGAACTGGCAATATTAGCATCACACATGAAGTGTCAAAAACGAGTTCAGAAAAACTACAATGATGTTCCAACTATAGACCCTCGGGTGGTCACATAAACATCATGCTACAAAATGTACACTACGACGTTGCACTATGACATCGTCTGTTTTGACAGCGCTGGCTTACTTTACAGAGAACACTGCTCGCTATGAGTAAACAGACATTACCGCGACTAATTCTTTATCGTCTCAACCTTAAGTCAACGTTTTTTTCCATTTCCAACGAAAAACAAAGATAAACCTCCGAATACTTACATGCTGCTATGCTTAACCTTGCCTCCTTCTTTGTAGACGTCCGCTAAAGCGCATCACAACACAACAAACGCTCCTTCGATGTGTTCGGTCGCGGTTCTCTTTATTGTGCACTCCTTTTCCCTCTCTCCATCCAGAATACGTGTTGGGGCGCTCGTGAAAAGCAAGTATGAGGAGGCCACGCATTGTAAAAACACCGAAAGAGCACCACGCTTATAAAGTACAAAACCAGGTATAGAGTAACGATTGCCACTGTCCCCTTCGGTAACCACCCACATGTAAAGAAAACAATGGTATACAGCCACTAGCCTGACGAGCCTAACGGTAGGAAGAGGAGAGGCGAAATAGGAGAGGTGAAATCACACCACGGCCTACTGGTGCAGAAAGTCAAAGCCCCGAAAAAGGAAATGGTGATATACGACATCAACTGCTTCCAAACAAGGACCACATCGCTGTTCTCGCTTTATCGCGGCATCTACTTCAGCACGACGTGTTTGTTTATTGCCTCAAAACATTTATGGACTGGGAACCACTGATCAACTGTTAGAAACCGCAAGCCTACTCTGCCTTTTTACTGTGAAAGAGGATATTGTAACTGTTCAGTCATGCTTGCGGACAAGTAAAAAAATGGCACATAAATTTCTGCGAATGAGTAGTAACTTAACAAGGAATCGTCAGCGCGTTTTTTCAGCGATATGAGGAAGATTCTAGCAAAGACGCCTCGACGTGTAGCAGACAAAACCTGCGCATGCATCATCTCACGACAAAGGGCGGCTTGCGTCAATTCGCTGCTGTTCCTATTCGCCTATGAATCACTGCACAATATTTTTGGCACATATATTAATAATAACTAGCATAAAAACGCAAAAAGGACACTTCAAATTTTGTGGAACATTTTAAATCTGGGATTTTAATGATTAAAGAACTGAGTATTGTGAGTCAAAAGTACACATTTAAAGCTGCTCTCTTAGAGAAACGTTATATATTATATTTCATAAAATGAACGCATAGAACTATACCTTCTTGGTGCTTTTAACTATGTCTTCTGTTTTGTTCACGCAACAGTGCAACTCTTCCATCACGCACGTCATCTTCGCCTCTCTGTGGCGGCGAATGTTTGCGTGTGCCCATGTGTCATGCCCTTTACTGACTCTTTATCCATAGTAACTGCCTCAGTCGCGCACAATTAAAATACCATCTGGCAATATATTTCGCTAATTTTGCAGAACACTTCATTGCACGTACCGATGTCAACAACTGCAAATGTTTTTTGAGTAAAAAGCATTTATTGATAAGTAAACCGAAGGTCACGGGATCGAATCCCAGCCGGCTGTGGCGGCTCCGTTTCCGATGGAGGCGGAAATGTGTTAGGCCCGTGTGCTCAGACTTCGGCGCACGTTAACGAACCCCAGGTGGTCGAAATTTCCGGAGGCGTTCACTACGGCATCACTCATCGACATATGGTGATTTTGTGACCTTAAACCCCACATATCAATCAATTAATTATTGATAAGTACAAATATTTTTCACACACTTTGGCTTTTTTAATTGACATACCAAAGAACCTGAAATGAAATGTCTGAATATGACTGTTCGACAAAATAATGCAAATTTTTCAGCTCACCTAGCACACTCAAGATAATTTTCTGGTGCATTCGGTAGCCTCTTTCTACTCAAAGCTAAAACTTGCTAGAATATGATATAATTCGTGTCTTCACAAGCTGTGGGACAAATAGGTTTGAACTATTTAGGTCTCGAGCAATGCTGTACATGATCTATGCATACCATGACGGAGTTTAAGTTTTGAGATAAGTCTCTGTGCTACGAGCGTCACGCATAAGATCTTAGTTAATTTTGAAACCGAGGTTCTGGCTGTCCCACACAGCGGTAACAATTGGTTGGAGCGAAATGCACTTTCGGAAATCACAGGTTATCTAACTTATTGCGGAATCTCTCTTCACGTCCTCCCTTCTGACTTTATTGTGGTTTTCTCAATAATAATCAATCGACAAGGAATTGGTTCAGCCATTCAAAGAAAACTTTCATCGTGAGAGAACAAAAAAGAAAACCTATCAATGTGATCGCTTCTTTCATCGACATATTTTGACGTATAAAAGAAAAAAAATGACAGGCAGGAACATCGTGGCAGTTGTAGCAGCACATACCTTTACTAAGTTCTTCTAAAAAACGCTCTTGCAGCTTGAGGCACCACACATCAGCAATGGTGGCATTCCCAGATAATCTTGTGAAAAAAAGTATAATCTCGATCACAGCCCGTTTCTTTATGGATGTGTAATTTGATCTATTAGCAGAAGATGGAAATATGCGGTACCCAAATATCTAGCTGATCACATTAAAGGCAACATTGTGACTCAGAGAGATATCTTGGAATCTTATTGCTCATGCGCTTTATTTGGTATGATAGGTAAGATCCAATTTCACTCTGAAAAAGAAAGTTCAGTGCTAACTTATACATCTCAAATATGGTTTCAACAAAAAGTTTTTGTTTTATTTCAAATTTTGTTGTGCTGTATAATTTTAGTTTTGTTATTTGTTAGTTGAGCCGAGCAGTTTATCGCGGGTGTATAAAGCGATGCTTACAAAGCTTATTTGAGCAGAACCTTTCTTGCATAGCTGTAAACGTGAGACCAATAAATACTTTGATTTGCCCGAATTACGGTGCGGTTGTCGTTCGTTGGGAGCAATAAATTGTCATTGTGTCGTGGATCAACCATCAAGAATTAGTTAAAGTAAATAAATGATAATTATACGTTACTTCAGCGAAAAAAAACAGGCTATTTGCCTGCTAAGCAGGCTGCCTAGAACAGCAACGCCTTTATAAAAACTTCTTGAAAAAAAAGAGCACTACATAAATGCGATGTAGTGGACGGATCTTCTTAACGGATATTGTGCGCAGATATGCAGAATCGCAGCAGGTGTCAGAACATGTAAATTTGGTAGCGATTGCCTATTTAAATGGCAAACCTAGAAAAAGAAAAGGTGAAGCAACGAAGGCAATGACAACATATTGGAAGGTTACGCGCACAATGATAAGCAGATCAAAACGCGCATCACTTTTCTCTCGCGAATATAACACACGAACCGTACTCACACATACAGATGAAAGTAAATAAGCGTCTCAGTTGTCGCTGTGTCTAGAAAGCGTCCTCTTTTCGCAAACGGAGACGGCGCACGAATGCAGTGACTTTTGTGCGCCCCGTAACAACACCACCTAAAACTAGAGAAGGCCTGCGCAGGGCTGCGTGACGTCACCGCAGTGAGATCGGCCTAAAAGTCGGCTTCACCCAATGCTACGCTTTTTCTTTCCGAAATGGCATTTTCCCTACATTATTATTATTATTTTCGCGGTTTTGGAGTGCACAGAATATTTGCATTAAGGAATATTTTCAGTATGTTTTAACTAAACGCTGGCTTGAAATATTTCATCAGGCACTCGTGAAATTTTTAACAGCATGCACAGCCATTTCGTGCAGTTTAAAAGAGGCTTAATTTTTCGTTGTGAGACATATTTATTCGTGATACATCATAATCCAAACAGGCAGAACAATTCATAAGAAAGAAGATTATGCTTGAAGAGTATTGAGCTTCCGCTTCGCAGCCTTGCTTTCAGTTCCTTTATTTTCAACTTTGTTCCGCTTTGCAGCTTTGCTTTCATTCAGCTTGTTATTTTGAACTTTGCACAAATAATTCAGCAGCGTATTGGCAGCAGCACTGAGAACATAGTTTAAGACAAGTTCAGGTGAGTGGCCACCATCGCAGAAATCCAAGTCTTCATTACACTCAACAAGGGAAGTCGCGAGGCTTACAAGAACTTCTTTTTGTTTTGCGCAAGCCAAAAATTGTGATGCGTACTTCGGACTTCTCAGCTTGTCAAGCACAATTTCCATTGTGAGCACGGCATTCGCAACTACCGCTTGTGGAAATTTCAGTCCACCACGCGTTGCATTAGCTATCAGCACATCATCATCCAGTTCAATGGTCCGATACTCAACAGTCAAGTTTTCCTGGCAGCAAGAGCAGGCAAGTTTCCTAACTGCAGCATATGCACAATATCCTGCTACATATGTAATAGCTGGTAGCATTTTCTCCTTCTCCTTCACATCATCGTCCATCACTGCAACATCAAACTGCTTAACAGCTGCAGAACACCAGAAAGTCAGCTGGGTAAGTCGACGCCTCAGTGAGGAGAATTTGAAGTTGCTGTGTCACAAATTTGACGACTTGCACTTGCCACTCATGCGGGAGAGCTGAAGATGACAGTTGCTCCAGGAGTGCCACGACACGCTTCAGCAGAATCTCTATTTGTAGTTCATTATTTGTGGAATCCTTTGTGACGTCTTCCACATCGCACAGAACTTTGTGAAGCACTCTCAAGTCAGAAATTGTCATAGGAAGCACAAAGGAACCTAGGTTTTGTAACCTAATTTCACCAACATACACTGCCAAGGAAAGGTCGGATGCCACTGTCACTGCACGATGCACAACTGGGGCACCTTGGTCGCTGAAGTTGAGGAAAAGTACTTGTTTCTGGGTGACCACCTTGGTCCAGAAGTCAGTAAGAGAGAGGTCACCTACTGCTGTCAATAGGTCTTCGAAAGTGGCGATGACATTCTTCTTTTCTTACGCTTCGTGAGACTGCTCTGATAACCGCATTGCTTCCTGCAACGCTTCTGCGTCCACACGAGCGCGCCTCTCTTCTGGGCTCTCGCGTGCAGAAGTTTCTTGGCGGGACAAGTAAGCAGGGCAATTAGGGAAAACGCTTGGGATTGCAGAAGGCTTCAAGCGCCTCAGCTTGAGGGGTACTTCAATAACTTTCCCAGTCATGCTGTCAGAGTAGCTGGTGGAGTCGACGAAGTCACTTTCAAGAAAGTGGTGCTCACAGACCTGTAAAATAAGCACAAACAACGAAGTATAAGATAAAAGCGACAGAATTATACATAACAGTTTTACAGAATTATATGATCCCAGTGCGCCGTTTGTAAAGATTAAGACAAATTCTTTCGCTTTATTTATCTGCTTCTGTAGGGCAACCACGACCACGCAGTCAACAAGAATGACGTCTCACTTAGCGAACCTTGCTTTGACACGGTAAACCACGAGCCATCGTTTGTTTGGCGCTCAAGTAGTGGCGGACGCCCCACATGTAAAGTAACTACGCCGTCTACATCGTATGTTCGACGCAGGCAGTTTTACTCGCGAATACATTGCGCTAAATCAATTTCTGATTAGGCAGAACCGCACATAAGCAACCTGAGGCGTAAACATGGCACTATACAATTTACGGCATGAACATGGAACAATATTACACTGAAACACACCATTTGCTCAGTTGTCAATCCTTAAGGTGCATAGCGCGTCGTAACGGTTGCATGCGTCACGCAATTAACTAGACTCTGTTCCCACGAGAAGCACGACTGCCGGAAAACAAACGGGAACATGTGCTTACCACAGTGTACTTCGTGGGTGTGAAGTTTTCTTGCCGCACAACCTTCGTCCACGCTGCATTTTGGGCGGAGTCCAACGGAAACCTGTACACGCGTGCTCGCGGTCCATTAGCGTAGTTCGATCGACAGTTCGGTGCACAGCAGCACCCAGGCATTTTCGCCAGCACACCAGCAAAAGTTCATGCAGCACGCCTGAGCAACTGAGTACAAAGAAAATGCACGCCAACAAGCTGCAGCACTGGAAATAGTGTCAGCGTTGCCAGATGCTTAGGCTGATACCGCTAGCATTGGTGCTCTTATGTATTCAAGTCTGCAGTATATCGCAATTTTTATAACCAGTACTGCGCCGCATGAATAGACCATGATGTAAATGAAAAAACATATAAATTTTCCTTATTTTCTGCATCAAAAAACACCTTGCGGCTGCCACATTCAATAAACAGTTTTCTACCCACAACGCGCATGCTGGCAGATGGATTCCGTACTAGCCACAGCCGAAAGCCAAGCCGAGCCGCGCCAGTTCCCGTGCGCGCCGTGCGCTCTCTCTGCTCGCGTCGTCGGGCTTGCAGATCTCACTGTGGTGACGTAGTTGGTGTGGAGAGGGGGACATGCGCGGGCCTTCTCCTAGTTCTAGGTGGTGTTGCCCGTAATAACAGAATCGTTCCGGTGAAAGTTTCAGGACCGCCAAGACACAAGATGCTCCCAAACGCTAGATAAGGGCGCGCGAGTGTGCGTTCAGTGGGTTTACGACCAGCCACTCCCCTCCGCGAGGGAAAGTACGCGTTGAATCTTTTATATCTCATCGCGCCGCTTTCATTCGCCTCGATTCCATCGAACATGGCCCGTACCTGTTAGCCATACGGGGTGCACCCCAAGATGCATTCCTGTCACCTCTACTGTTTAACATGGCCATGAAGAACCTCCTGTTCCTTCTGCGCGAAGTCGAGGGAATACACCAATCACTCTATGCTGCCGATACTACAACTTAGACCATTACCAGCTCCCCAGCACAAATTGAAGAGCGCCTACCAAAGGCTGCCCTTCTGGTGAACGCCTACGCTGATTCGTTTGGCCTAGAGTGCTCTCCAGCTAAATCGCCTATTTTCTCTGTATCGCACTTACCTACACAACAGGTTTCGATTCCGTCAGGTCCCGTTCCGTCAGTCGAGAAAACTCGAGTTTTTGGGCTCCACATCACTTCTTCTTTGGATCCCAAGGACGCACCAGCGAACAGTTGAGCCGTATGATATGGCGGGTATCTACCAAGCGTGGTGGGCTCCGTGGGACAGTCCATGTGGTTGGCCCATGCGTTTGTGACCAGTCGCCTCCTTTGCGTCTCACCTTACCTTCACGTGCGTGGTCACCACGAGCACCAGCTGGACGTCCTCCTTCGTTCAGTATACAAACGTGCACCCGACCTTCTCATTGCCGCCTCCAACAGCCGATTCGCGGCACTAGGGGTTCATAACTCATTTGCAGAGCTGCGGGAAGCTCATCGTGTTAGCCAAATTTATCGTATGTCGCTGACGCCCTCAGGGTGACGTCTACTACACAGGCTCAGCCTCAAGGCGATCTCTGATCAAGATGCTCTGACACCCATACCGAAACTTTGCCGGCAAAAACTGTATGTGCAACCACTACCCCGCAACAAGAACCCCGAGCTATATCCCAGCCGTAAACTAGCACGTTCCACAGCCATTCAGATGCGACACTCCGACCGCCCTCGCAACTTCTACGTAGACGTCTCGGGCCCGTCTCCCTCTGGTCACTTCGCCGCCGCTGTGGTCACAGAGGGAAGACACGTTCATAGCCTCTGCTTTAGAGCCAACACTGTGACACAAGCTGAGGATGTTGCCATTGATTTGGCCGTCTCGCATCCCACCTCACGGACCATGCTGATGGGCTCGCGCTCAGCCTGTTCCCAATACGTTCAGGGTTCCATCGCCCCGCTGGCAGCTAACCGACTTCGGGCAGCCTCTTGGCGGTTCAACTCTCACCCCATTCGTACAGTTTGGACCCCAGGCCATTTAGGCCTGCCCGGCAACGAGGCGGCGAACGCCGCTGCCCACGCGTCTCTCATCCGGGCCGTTGCCCCTCCATGTGCCGAGTGAAAACATGACGATACGAATCTGACTTGCTTTCGCGAAATTCTTTCGCGCCGCCTTTACCCGGACCCGCAAGTTGTCTAAAGAAAGCGGACGAGCGAATACAACGCCACCTCCAGACAAACACCTATTTCAGTCCGCCGGTCATTAGGAATTTTTTTAACGGAAATTAGTGCACCTGCTCGACCCGCCTGGTCCTGGCCGACACCTACCACGTCGTTGCTTCGTGCCCTATGAACCCCCTTCCTTTTTCACCTCCTTTCCTCATCCCAGCTAGAGAGGCTTAGGAGGAGTACCTGCTTGTCTGCTCGACTCTGGATGCTCAACGCTCCTTGATGAAGCGCGCTCAAGCAGGCGCAAACTCCATTGACATTATGGAATAAGGTCTTGCCACTCGATCATGCAATATGCCACAACTGTCTCGTACATTTTAGTAATAAAATGTTTCTACCTCTGCCAGTTTAGTGGCTCACGCCTCGCATTCACGGCTAAGAGGTTCAACGTTCAATTCTACGCGCCAAAGGCTTGTTCACGATTTTCCTTCATTTCTTGCGTTTTCTTATATATATATATATATATATATATATATATATATATATATATATATATATATATATATATATATATATATATATACGGTGCATGAAATCGACGCTGACGCCGACCCTGGCGGTGAAATGCAGGCGAGAGTGTCCATGTATTTGCTGTCACAATAACAGGTCTCTCACATCAGTTGCAAACGCAACGACAAAGAGTGCCGCTTTGTCGTTGCGTTTTTTGAGATATGGCCTGTTTGTAATCCGCCTTCATGTCACAGCGCGAAACTGAAGAAGGTGGTTGAGTGAGCAATTCAGCGCGCCTCCTACAAAGAAAACTATATCATGGAGGCGGTGTATGCTTCCGTTGCTTTTTACCATTTCTTGCGAATTTTTTGGGCATTTTGAATATCTCTCTACCACCTACTTCGTCATGTCTGATAATAAGAGTTTTCTGTTTACCGTATTGAGGACTGTTGCGCACGTGCTCACGTGAGGTGCTGTGTTGAAATATATGAATGTGTATTTTTTTAAATCACTGACTATTAGGAAGACAGCGCTTGTCATTGCTTAATTTCTTGTCCTTTGTCCGTTTTTGCTCTGATTGTCGATGATTGCTGTGGACGCTAGGAGGACAACTAGTGTGATAAAACTCGGCCAGAAGACAACGTAACGCCATGATCAAACGTGGGAGGAGGAGCAAGAATAAACTTTATTATAAGAAACCAGCAGGTGTAGGTGGCGGGACACTAAGCCTAGCATGAGGGGACGTCAAGGGCTTGCTTCGACGCTGCCTCACGGGCGTGCTGGGTCGCCCAAGTTTTGTCGTAAAGAGTGGGGCTCCGCAGAGCCTCAAGGAGCTTCGACGAAAGGGTCGTGGCGTTAGTGTGTCTGCACTGTGCCGGGAAATCCCACAGCATGTGCGGAAGCGTAGCTGGATGAATGCCGCAGCACCGGCAGTGGGAGGTTGTGTACACGTCCGGGAATGTGAGGTGAAAGTGGTGCGTGAGGGATACCTGTTTGTTTGAAGTACACGCAAAGTGGTGGTCTGTGCCCGGTTGAGCTAGTGGTGGGGTGGGGGAAAGGCTCGGCGTCTGAGGTGAAAGTTCTTAACCAGATTATTGTAAGCAGTGAGGTTATCCCTGCTGTCCATATCGCTTCTAGTAGGTCCAGCGTGGTTCACGAAGCCTCGATCAAGGGAGTGGGTGACCTAGTTGAGGTATGGTTAGCGTGGGTGGACTGGGTCCACGTGAGCGGATATCCATGTGAGGGTGATCATGTTTTCTTAGGAGTGTGGTGCCTGGCAGAGAATGCGAAGAGCTTGAGGAGAAAGGCGGCCTTTGCTATAGTAAGTGATAGCTTAGCGAGAGTCGCATTCGATGGTGTCACAAGTGGGATCAAGAGCTGCCAGGACAATGGCCACCTCTTCAGCCGTCTCGGCAGGGGAAGTAGTGACGCTAGTTGCACTGCGCAGGACTACAATGCGTGTGGCGACAGCTACATGCGCTACATGCACAGCTACATGCAGCTGACGCGCATTTTCGAAAACATGAAAACTGGGAAAAAAATTCAAAAAGCAAAGATCAGCCGGTTTGAAGACTGGAAAGAAGATTTGTCTGTGACTCACCATTTCGTAAAATTTCGTAAGCGCTCGCGTTCCATGCTTTTCTTTCAAAAATATTTAGCCCTCCTTCTGGCTTCGCTTCTGCACAAAAATCGAAATATTTAGCATATTTATTGCAATATTAAACCCGAGGCCTTACTGAACAACCATACACCCTTGCACTTTTCCTCACATACGCGGCTCACCGCCTGGTTTTCTTCAATAGCTACGAATTCTCCAGTAGCTCCCAACAATCAACGTCGCCCTCAAATCTCGGTCCGTTAGCTATGAATGAGCTGATTACTTTGAAACATTATCGACAAAGACACGACCTCATGTCACGGGTTCATCCATCATGAAACCTTCCTAGTGCTCTTCAAAAAGAGATAAACATATAAAAATGTTTTCGTGTCAGGTCATTCCGGTTGCGGCAATGCGCAGAGTTTAACATCTCCAATATCAAAGTGATGCGGATTCAACATTCAGCACTGACGCCAACAACGAGAACGAACGCCCCAGCCGCTACTTCTGATTGACGACGTCTTTCCAGGACTCACTAAAGACTTCGACATAATACAGATGTTCCCGACAAACACACTCAGAGTTTTGCTAGAGCCTGAAGCGTACATCAATAAAGTCCCCGAAGCATTTGCAGAGGTTTAGCAAATCTGAGCCATTGTCTTTGGCCCCCAGAAAGCATGAAAACAGTTCACGAGATACATCCTGAGCACCACACTCAATTGCCAAAAATCTCAAAGTCATGTACCGAAAAGCCCATAGTCTCAGCCATTTCCGCAGAAAACTCGTCAAGGCCAGCTCAAGAACCTATATCCTCTTAAACGACAACTGCTACTGCGAAAAAAAAAAACTTGCAACGCTCAAACTTGAAGAAAGCCGTCTGAAAGCAAGATAACTGATTGGACCCCAAATACAAGATGTATCGCCTAAGACAAATACCTTACCGCAGAAAGAGACTTCACCAAAAACAATTTCGTCAGGGATATCAAGAATGTCGCTACGGTTAAATAATCTTAGACAGGTCTACAGAAAACTGTAAAAGAGATGCAAAACCACACACATTCTGTCCCGGAAGTACGCAGAAAAAGCCGCATCACCCTCCATCAACAAGTATGTATTTAACCTACAAAAACTTGTAGGTTAAATTATGGGTAAGAAAGGTGCTAGTACGTCAAAAACGTGTTGACGCGTATTTACATGTGGACGAAAATAATGATTGGGCCATTTAGTCGACACCAGGTAGTGGACCTCTGGCTTTGCTCGAGAACGAAGAAGACAATCTTGCAGAGAACTGAAAAATATTGCACATTACTTTTTGTCATGTGCAAGATATTCTCGTATCAGAACTCGACATCAAATTACTCCTTTTGCAAAACGAGCCTTGACTTTATCGGAGAAAAAATTTTAAGCTTCGGTGCCTCAGGTTCGGGATACTTCCACGAGGATGTCTTTGATGCCTTGCGTAATTTCTTTGAAAATACTCAATGAGTACCGTTTCAATCTCGTATTTAAAATTCGTCGTCATTTATTTAAAGTAAAACTTAAGTTTTCAAAGTTATTCCCCTCGGGTTATTACGGCAGTCTGAAATGCAGGCTCTAAAGCATATTACTTTAGTTAAATGGAATGTTTCAGGCATTATTGCCATTTCATTTCTTAATTTTCGGTTTTCAATATCATAGCTTACCTAAAATAACATTTAACAGCCTCTACGTTGCATTCTTGTCCAATACCCCGAATTCGGTACGTGCCATGGCATCTAGGAATTCAAAGCAAAGCAAAGGCTCAGCTGTTGAGAAAATGCTGCTTTAGCTGTCTTAAGGCGTACCTGTGCTATGTTCACGCTGTACCACGACACTGGTGAAGGTGATGGGCTGCAACCCTGCCCGAAGCTCCACGCTCCCGCTGGGAGCCGTTAATCCGGTCCAGATGCGTTGTCACCTACTGCAACTCCTGTGCATCGCTTTAGTCGACCGTTGTGAGGCCTCGCGCCAGAGTTCACTCCCTCACCGGAACGTCCCAGGCACCGCTGAGCTCAACCAATGGCCAACGCAAGCCCTCAACAGGTGGCCCAAGGCAGCTTTCCGACGTGCGGGGGAAACTAGCCGCGGTGACCTCAGGTACAAAAGTTGCAGGCCATGAAGATGACGAAACAAGCCCCCACTGCATGACATTGTAGTGCCATCATCACCATCATCATTTTTTCCATCACCGCGCCGCGTCTCTCGCGCAGCTGGCGCTAGCTCGAGCTGCGCGAGATCTAGAACTAGCTGACACGCTGGCGTGGCGGACGCTGGTAGCCGACGTGGCTCCGCTTCAGGCCTGCAATAAAGTGGCGAGATCGGCACGGCCCCATTGGCCGCCTTCGACGTCATCTCACGTCTCTCTTCCTCCTCGCCGCTACATTGGTGACCCGGAGAACACGCCCTTCGCCGAGCGGCCCGCGGCCATGTTCCCGCAACTCTGCCCGCCAGTGCCGCCGTACCAATCGACTTACCCCAAGGTATGGTTTATGCAGCTCGACGCCGTTCTTGCGGTGAATGGCATCACGGACCAGCTGCTGATGCACGCCATTCTTCAAGACGCCCTTCCGGCAGAGTTGCGTCATCTCTCTGGCACTTCAACCTCCAGCCAGCAGCCTTACGATGACCTCTGCTCGGCGGTGCTTGCTAGATATGGCCTCACATACCGTCCGCTTCCGTTTACCCGCACCAGGCAGGTTTCCCAGGCGTCGCAGAGCAAGGTACGAACCGGTCCGCAGCCCTCCATTGACCGCTACCTCGGTACCCCGGCTTCGACTACTTCTACACCTGATCCGGTCGCAGAAACATCCACTCCTGCACCTGATCACGACCGCGAGGTAGAAGACTTGCCCACTGCGACTGACCTTCCCTACGAGAGGAAAGCGACGGCACGCGACACCGTGGCCCTCGCCGTTTCCGCGACCACCAGCTCAGACGTCTCGGCCTCCTCCTCGCCGCAGCTGCTGGTCAGCTCCTCGACGGTGCCCCCTGCCGCTCAACCACCTGCCACTGGTGCCAGCAATGGCCTGCAGGGTGCCTCGCCGCATTCCACTCGCACCTACCCGGCCAGCAGCCGACCACACTCGGCGTCCCCGCTCCCCGACCCTGTCCCTGTCTCTGTTTCGTGGTCTACGACGGGCCCCAGCGCCGTGCCTTCGCGGAGCCAGACCCTGCCCTCAATGCTCGCCCACAATGGCCTCACGTACCAACCGCTTCCAGGGGCTCGCGACTTTGGGGTTGTCACTGCGTCGCAACGTGTGCTACCAACCGTGGCCCCACCAGACTCCATGACGGCCACCTTGCCGCCCGCCTCGGAGCCTGGCACAGGTGACCTTTCACCCGTTATTGACCTCCCGACTTCCTCTCGTCTGGACACTAGCGACGCGTCTCCCGCGTACGAACTGCCTACACCATCTGTCGAGCCAACTGAACTATCTACGACATCTGTAGAGCCAACTGAACTGTCTCCGACCCCTGTCGAGCCAACTGAAGTGCCTACGACGTCTGTGGAGCCAACTCAACTGCCTACGACATCTGTTGAGCCAACTGAGCTGCCTACGACGTCTGACCAGCCAACTGAACTGTCTATGACGTCTGTCAAGTCAACCGACCTAACTACAACCACTGTGGAGCCAACTGAAAGCACGGGAACAAGCACTGCCACCAGTCCACCAGCGTCGAATACCTCGACAGTGACTGAGGCGACAACTGAACCCGTCTTTCCTGCACAGCCTCCCATGACGCCATTTCCCGTGGTCCGCGTATTCGGCACGGCGACGAACGAGTCGCAGCCGCTGCCTGAGGACGGCGTGTGTGACTACACCTTCTACGACGGCCTCTACGACACGGGCCCGTTTGACATGCTTTACAGCCCGCACTTTGGTGCACCAGTTGAGCACGTTCTCAGTCACGCGTCGCTTCACAGCGTCACTGAGTACGGCCTCTTTTTCGCCTACAGAAACGCATCACAAGTGGCGCGAGACCTCGAAATTCCAGAGGTGCTTTCCACGATTGAAGACCTCTGGGACCGAGCCATCCGTCATTACGGATTTCTTTCCATCGAGCGCTTACTTCTTCGTCCACTGCGCAACTCTCAGTGTCGCCCACCAGAGACCCACTGGTTCCCGATGGTCACTACACGTTGACAAACTGGACTTGCCAAAGGAACACTTTATGGACTGCCGTTCATGTACATAGCATTTGTCGCCCTCTTTCTTTTTTTCATATGCCTTCAAATCGCGCAAAGCGCTAGGGGGGGAGCCCTGTAGTGCCATCATCACCATCATCATTTTTTCCATCACCGCGCCGCGTCTCTCGCGCAGCTGGCGCTAGCTCGAGCTGCGCGAGATTTAGAACTAGCTGACACGCTGGCGTGGCGGACGCTGGTAGCCGACGTGGCTCCGCTTCAGGCCTGCAATAAAGTGGCGAGATCGGCACGGCCCCATCGGCCGCCTTCGACGTCATCTCACGTCTCTCTTCCTCCTCGCCGCTACAACATCATACAGCCGATAAGACGTGAAAGCGATTTATTTGTGACTGCCAAGCTAACTGTTCTTTTTGGGGGTCAGGAAGTAACAGCTTTAGTCGACACTGGTGCCGACTTCTCTATTATTAGTCAGGACCTCGCCGAGAGCCTCAAAATAGTGAAGACGCCGTGGACGGGCTCTCATATAAGAACTGCAGGGGACCAGTTATTGATGCCCTCTGGAAGATTCGCAGGAAGAATGGATATCAGAGATTCTCCTTTCACTGCTTCGTTCATCTTTAGTGCCACATGCTGCAGAAATGCAATTCTTAGCATGGGTATTTTACGAGAATATGGCACCGTTGTCAACATTTCAGATAGTTTGTTTACTCTCTGCAACAGTTAGGGCTTACCCGATTTTGCAGAAGCACGACCAAACCAAGTGCGTCTTAATGATTACGACGTGGTCCTCCCCCCTAGTGTAGTATCGTGCGTCGGACTTGACGCACGAAGTACACAGGACACAGCGCCAAAGCACCGGCCACCAAGAAGTATGCATCGGCTGGTAGCCAAGCAGGAACTCCCTTTATGTACACAAGCATGCTCCTATATTCATGTGTACAACGCCTTCTAGAGGACAGCCAATCTGTTCTAAACGCAGAACCAAAACCATGACATCACATCATCCCCCCCTTGATGTGACGATGTGAGGTCTTCCACGCAACTAACGCACAATATTAGAATGTTCAGAATACTTAGAAAAGCAAACAATGTACAGCAGCGGGAAGATATGTACAGCAAACCCACGAAAATACAAAGGTAATGCACACTTGAGAAGAAATAACAACATCACATCACATCCTCCTTAAATACAAAGCATGTGGGGGGAGGTAACACGTAACACAAGCACGCACTGCACGTAGCACAATGAAGGATACAATGTACAGAGCACATTGTCGAGCCTAGCAAGCCACATGAAAGAAATGCAGAGTGCAAAACATGCCACCCATTATCCCCTCTTCCGCGAGAGGGTGCCCGCATATACACTGCGATGTTTAAGTGTATGGCACCAACGCCTTTAGCGGTGCCATTTCAACGACAGGCGTCCGAACTGTCACCGCCCAAAGCAGTCTGGTAAAGCAAACGAATGGGCCCATGAGCTCTGTGTTCAGATTACTTTCGGCATAATCGGGGCCGGAACAGGCAGGTATATAATGACGCTCCGATAAAGCATGGCTCGGCGCCATCAATGCAAAACCCGCGCCGAGAGCAGGAACGTAGACGGTTTGGCTAGACGCGACCAGCGTAAGCACTTTGGCAGCACGTAGAATAGACACTCACTCTGGAATCACGGCTGCAACGCTTGGTAGATTCACTTCTAGTGGACACTGAATAGAGACAGTCTCCCGAAGATGATCACCAGCCTGAAGAAGTACAGCCAGAGCAGGAAGAGCAGCATGCAGAACGGGAGGTGGCACAAGTGAAAAACGGACCGCTGATGCAGGAAGAGTATCGTCAGCAGTGGCAGACCGGATCGGAACAGCCATCCCCGCAACAGCATTCCCACTCGAATCAGGTAGAACTATGGTACGCTCAATTTCCGGCAACACGGTAGGACCAGGTGCCTCAGGAGCACGACCAGCTGGGACGCAAACAGGTGCAACACAAGCGAGTATGCTCTCAGTCCGAGCCAGGATCGTCACTGCATGTGAAGTTGCTGTGTGGCCCGGTGGAGTTTGCGAAATTTTCGAAGACCTTGGAGGGGCCGATGGCACAGCAGAATTGGTAGCATAACGTTGTAGTAGTATAATTCCAGGAGGATGAACGCCATGGTGTTGATGCTCGCATCGCGTAATCGAGTCAGGCTACAGAGCAGCCAGCTGCTGAAATGCGTGGTTGACGCGCAACTCTTCCCTGGCATGTTCCAACGCCGCCTGGACTGTGAAACCACCCCCCATCTGAACGAATGACCTAAGCAGGTCGGGGTCACGCAGGCCATGCAAAATCTGGTCCTATACCATCGTCTCTACTGCGGCGCCATAATTGCAGTTGTTAGCCAACCACCGCAGGGCTAGAATGAATTGGCGAGAGTGTCATTTGGTTCTTGAACTATCCGCCGGAATTGGGCCCATACGCAGAAAGCGCCTTAAGGCGGCGTGAAGTATGTGTCGAGAACGGCTAAGTCTTGCTGGTAATCGTTGCATGTTGTCATCTCCTGAAGCGTGGGTGCCATCAAGCAGCGTCTGCTCGTCAGCAGCCTTGTAGTAAGTTGTAATAATTCCACTCCAAGCGCGTTGACAAGCAACGCCTTCTTCGTGTCTGGCGTAGCGTCCAGGGCCACGGCGTCGACGTACGTTTGCAGGACGCGCCGCTAAGTCTTCCAAGGAACGGAGGCATGCCAGGACATTGCAGGAATAAGGTGGTGGGATTACGGGGAACCACATTTCGGGCAGCAGTGGCGGCAGACGGTTCAGCGGAGCACGGTCCTAACTATCTTCTTGCCCATGCGCAGAAACCCCGCAAAGTGGACGTCATCCGCGCATCCATACCAGCCTGCATTGCCCCGGGAATGACCAACTGAAACCAAGGAAAGTTGGTACTATCCGCATATCCACCACAGCGCTGCGCGGGCACTTGACGGACCAGCTGGTGATACGCCCCCCGCCCTTTATATACTCGGTCGCATCGTGGGACTCAACCACATTTCGGGCAGCAGTGGCGGCAGACGGTTCAGCGGAGCACGGTCCTAACTATCTTCTTGCCCATGCGCAGAAACCCCGCAAAGTGGACGTCATCCGCGCATCCATACCAGCCTGCATTGCCCCGGGAATGACCAACTGAAACCAAGGAAAGTTGGTACTATCCGCATATCCACCACAGCGCTGCGCGGGCACTTGACGGACCAGCTGGTGATACGCCCCCCGCCCTTTATATACTCGGTCGCATCGTGGGACTCAACCACATTTCGGGCAGCAGTGGCGGCAGACGGTTCAGCGGAGCACGGTCCTAACTATCTTCTTGCCCATGCGCAGGTTGGTTAGTTTTGGTACGTTATTTATCGCTTGCAACTGCTCCTGCTGCTACTGCTGTCCTCGAGTTTTGTATTTTGTGACTAGACAAGTGCTGCAATGAGTGACGTATGTGAATCCTGTAAACAATACTTTCTGAAGATGAGGATGTCATAACATGTGCAGAATGCTGGCAATGCTATCACATCGGAGAATGTATCGGAATAAGTGAACGTACCTATAAAAAGAAAGGGAAAGAGGCAAAGAAAGCCTTAAAATGTCAGACTTGCCGTGTGCCTTCATCTAGGAACACTCAGATGAATAATAACGCTGATCAATCAGCTTTAACGGAAGCCTTGAGCCAGCAACTTGCGGAAATTAACAAATCCTTGGCGCACTTGACAACTAAGGTCGATGACCTTACATAATTAAAGCAAACAGTCACCAGCATTGAACAATCCATTCAGCACATGTCAGATACGCATGACAAGCTTCTTGAAATCAGCGCAAGGCACGATAGTGACATAGAAAGCCTCCGCAACAGAGTAGAAGCTGTGGAACAAAATTTTGATGAAAAAGAAATTCGCAAGCTAAACCTAGAACTAAATGACCTTCAGCAATATAGTCGCCGCCAGAATCTGGAAATTCATGGCATGCCGTTTATTGAAAAAGAGGATACCCTGTCACGAGTTAACGACCTTGCGAAGAGGCTTGACCTGCAGACACTATCTGACTGTGACGTTGAAAGCATGCATCGCTTGCCACCCCGTAAAGGGAAACCCCCAGTTATACTGATAAGATTCACTCGACTGAGCTTGAAGGCAGCATGGCTTGCTAAACGTGCCGAACTAAGAGAAAAAAACAGTAATATTCAGCTATTTGATAACTTAACTCCTGCAAATAAGAAGCCCTTTGGATGGCAAGGACTAGAGCCACCGAGATGAACTATCGATTCACTTGGTCTTCACAGGGAAAGATTTTTTGTCAGAAGGAATTCAGAAGCACGCGCAATCCGAATTGCATCTGAAGATGATCTAAACAAGATTGTTTAAACACTTACTGTACCTATCGCCTTTTATGGCTTTTTTCTGTTTTGATGATCAAGTCGATGCATTACAATGCTGTCTCTTTCAAGAATTTGATTAAGGACTCGAACTTTCTTTCTGAACGTGGTCTTTCCCTTTATCATATTAATGCACAGAGTATGAGGAACAAGGGTGAGGAAATTGAAAGCGAATTAGTACACCTCAACTATGACTTTGATATCATGGGCTTCTCGGAGACATGGTTTTCTTCACAGTCAGACGTGGTCAGTTTCGGAAATTACAATATGGAATCAGTATTCAGAACTGGAAAACGCGGTGGCGGTGTATCTTTGTATATCAAACAAAATTTGCCCTATGACGCGTGGCCCGACTATTGTGTTATGTGTAGTGATTTTGAAGCATTTACTGTGATACACAACAAGGTTGTAATAGTGCTGATCTACCACCCCCCGGATGGTAATACTGACTCACTTCTTGAGTTTTTAGAGAAGCTTCAACATCATGCTAATTCTAATCGATGGTTCATGATATCATTTGGTGATTTTAATATAGATATATCAAAAGATGGTCCTATTAAGCTAAAACTAATGGAGTTAATGTTGTCTCATGGCTGCGAAAACATCATTAGCACTCCTACCAGAATAACAAGCACATCAGAAACGATCATTGATCTCTGTTTCACTAATTTATCCCCTGACAGTGCATTAGCCGGAGTATTCAGCTCTGGTATAAGTGACCACTTACCTTTTTTTGCACTATTAACAATGCCAGAACTGCAGAATTCTCCAAAATACATGCGTAGAGATATAAACGATCCAAATATTCTCCGTTTTCGCTCTCTAATGTTTAACTGCAAGTGGGATGACCTGTACCGAGAACCTGATCCGTCTAAGGCATACAACCTGTTTATGTCAAAAATGGTTAGTAACTACAATACTGCTTTTCCGTACGTTGTTGTAAAGAAACACAAGAGAGCGAGAAAGGAGTGGATTACGCCGGCACTTCTTAAGCGGATAAATGAAAAAAACAAACTTTTCCAGCACTTTTTGAAAACAAAAGAACAAACTGACCTCATTGAGTTTAAAAATTTTAGAAACAAAGTAAACAAAGACCTCAAGAAGGCGAAAATAGATTTCTATGCCTACAAGTTTTCTACAGTGATTAACAACTCAAAAATGGTTTGGAGCTCGGTTAATAAATTGATAGGAAGAAAAACAAGCCACTGTCCCTAGCTATATACAGATAAACGATATTCACTTCAGTGGCAAGGCACTGGCAGACAAATTTAACCTTCATTTCCTTGAGGCAGGATCCTCAAGTAATATAACACAAGCGACTGACCTTAAACCGGCTGAATGCTATATTGAAAGCTCTTCCACTAATTCTTTGTTTTTATTACCCGTTACCTAGGAGGAAGTAGCCACTGCCATATGCTCACTAAAGAACAGCTCACCAGGAGAAGATGGCATTTCCGCAGCACCTATCAAGGCAGTTGCTGATTTGATTGTCGCCCCATTCACTTACATATGCAACAGACTCTTCTTGACGGGAATTTTTCCATGTGCCATGAAAATAGCTCGCGTAACAATAATTTTTAAAGGAGGTGATAAAAATGAACTTCAAAATTATCGCCCAATCTCTATTCTGCCGCTTTTCTCTAAGGTCGCGGAACGCCTGATATATAAGAGGGTATTTTCTTTTATAGCAAACAGAAATGTCATTTGTGAAGAAAAGTGTGGATTCCAACCAGGTAGATCAACTCAGTCTGCTTTACTCCGTATTAAGGACAGCCTACTTCATAACTTTGAAAAAAAATTTTACACTGTGGGAATATTTCTCGATTTCCGTAAGGCTTTTGACTCGATAAAGCACGATATATTAATTAGGAAACTTCAACTGTATGGAATACGCGGGATTGCGCTTGATCTAATGAAAAGCTATCTTTGGGCCAGGAAACAATATGTACAGCTCCACAATTATAAATCTGATTTGGGCGTAATTAAGTATGGGGTTCCCCAAGGATCGATACTTGGTCCTCTACTTTTTATACTTTATATCAATGACATAGTAAACATTCAGTTCACACCAAACATAGTCATGTACGCCGACGATACCAATGCCTTCTTTTCTGGTTTAGATCTTCGCGATATTGAAATAACTGCAAATTCTTGGTTGGATAAACTAAAATCATGGCTTACAGTCAATCAGCTAGAACTAAACATAAAAAAAACTAAATTTATGCTCTTCAAGCAAAAAAATAGGCCTGTAGATTATGCTATCTCTCTGATTTTTAATGGAGAAAATATTGCGCAGGTAAATAAAATTCAGTTTCTGGGTGTGTGTTTTCAAAGTGACCTTAGTTGGTCCCCCATGTGGACAAACCTGCGAATAAAATATCAAGATCGATCGGTCTAATTCGACGCTTACAGCATCTCCTTCCAGGGAGAGTTAAACGGCAGCTTTACTTTTCTTTTATCTACTCGCAAATCATTTATTGCATTTTAGTCTGGGGTACGTGTAACAAAACAAATACAGAAAGTATAATTCTTCTTCAAAAACGCGCACTAGGTTTGATAAATACCTCGGTCCCCACTAATATGTCTCTTTTTTATATGTATAATGTACTCCCGTTCCCAGAGTGCTATATGATGCAACTAGCCATGTTAATCTTCAAAAAAATCAAAGATAATTTCCAGATTTTTCTGATGTGTACTTAAGCAGAGATTTTACGTATAATCTGCGTACTGTTGCGTTGGTCGGGGCCAATGTGCCGGACTAACTATGGTGTACAGTCAATTAATAACCAAATCATTCTACTGTGCAACAGGATTCCTGAAATAATTGAATACGCTAAGGAGGCTAAAAACATAACACAATTTAAGAAGCGTATTTACGATGTAATAAACAGAACACAAGTCTACAGTGTATGTAAGGAAATATGTAATGTATGTAATATTTATAGTATTCACTGTTTTTCAACTTGTATTGTATTTCAAAATATGTTATGGTGTTTTGTACTGTCCTGCTCTACCTGCCCGAGGTGCCTCACGAAGAGGGGCCAAGTCAGGAGACACACTCTCCTTTTGCCCCCTTCGTGGGCATTTCTGCGGAAATGTCCGAATAAAATAAAATGAAATGAAAAAATGCTGCTGCCGAGACAGACTGGATGCGGAAGAAATAATGGTGGAGCCACCCCACAAGTGAATGTCTGCACACTACCCTTTTGGAGTTCACGAACAGGTGATCCGCAAAAACTGAAGTATCAGTTGGCTGTATGGAGGGCACTGAACATAGTAGCATTAGTAGCAAGTGTAGTATCGTGCGTCGGACACGACGCACGCAGAACACAAGGCATGGCGCCGAAGCACCGGCCACCAAGAAATATGCAGCAGCCGGTAGCCAAGCAGAAGCTCCCTTTTCTTACACAAGCATGCTATTATTGATGATTATGATAGATGATGGTAGGTGGATGTTCCCTTCGAAACAGGGTGGTCACAGATAGTATGACCTCGCCGGTATGAAAAGAAAAAAAACAAGAAAGAAGAAGGCGAGATATAGAAAGTCGCAGAAGAAGAGACAGCGGGGCACACACTTGTCACATAAGTCTTTTTGCACTATCTAAGTACCGTGTTTGCCCTCTCAGTCGCTATCGCATCGTGACCTTCCACCAAATTTGTAGACGAGCCTTGTTGTCGCCCACGTCAGTGGTATCATTGGGGTCATGATCTTCTGCTGCAAATCCAAGCGCTTGAGGCAGAGCGGTGCCCTCTGCTGGCCGTGGGGAAAGACGGGCGCAATCCAGAATCAGGTGCTCTGCCGTCTCGTTCGTTTCGGAGCAGCAGCGACAGATAGCAGCTTGAACCTGTGGGTCTTGATCGAAACGACGACGGTACGTGAGCGTACGCAACGCTCCTGCACGTGCCTCAAACAGCACAGCACTGCCTACGCTGCTGTCGTAGAAATTTTCTCTGCCTGGTTCAGCCTTGTATTTGCCATACATCCATGGAGTAGACTTACGCAGCACTCCTGATCGCCATTGGGCGCTTTCTACCTCTCAGAATTGACTTCGCACCGAACCTGGTGTGAGGATGTGTGGCAGCTTGGGCTAGTTGGTACGGCACGACGATCGTTATAGCGCGAGAACAAACGACGACACAGAGTCTTTCGTGTCCTTCTTGTCTCTGTGTCGCCGTTTTGTTCTCGCGCTATAATATCGTCGTGGTGTGAGGCCTTCGGGTGAGCCACTGTCTGTTTCGCCGAAGAGAAGCCAAATTTCCACGCAGTCGGTGAACTCTATTCGACCACTGGGTCCGAATATGGTTGAAGAAGAGGGTACCAAAAATGCGCCTGGCCCACCACGAGTC
>WOVY01006818.1:0-26387 GCA_013436015.1 Rhipicephalus annulatus | reverse complement strand
CGCGAAACACAGCGGCGAAATGAACGAGAATGCGCATATGCTGGATGAACGGTCATGTGCACCAGTCTTTGCTAGGCTTTTCCAAAAATAGGAGCCCTCCCCCCCCCCCCTTATTTGAACATTGTTACTGTTACTGTCATCCTTTATTTTTTTTTTCGTACGGCTGCCATCATGTTATATAAAAAAAAAAGACGGTTTCACTTAACCGGCGAAGAAATGAATGCGATAGCAACAAATTGTAAGGCTGGCAGCCAGCTTTTTTAAATCAAATTCGCCTAACTCTACAAAATGCTGGAGTAACTATGCCAGAGAGAGATTCTCTTCATGCAGCTCTTTGCGTTGAGAGCACGGCACATAGAAGGGTTCACGAGCTATTTCCCGCTGACTCTGCCGTGACTGCAAACGCAAAGCGATCGCAACCACGCCTTTAGGACCAAAATTCACAGCTTCTCCTGGAACAACCACAGCCCTTACGAAACCGAAACTAGAATTGTTTCGATGAAATTGAAAATATAACGTTTCAGCCACGTTTCCGGGCACAGAGCTTGATGGGTTTCACACTTTGCGCTAAAATTCTGGTGCTGTTGCGCAGTACGGCGCTGATAGGCGAGTTTGACACAGCAGGGGTGGTTCGGCGCAGATGAGCAAGTTTGGTGCACAATGGCGCAGCTGTTCCACACCTGTTTTAGGCTGCTCATGAAACCTGCACGAAAACCCAGCGTTCACACCAGTGTGCTTAACTAGCCTTGTTGGTGTCATGTGTCATTTCAACTTCTCCTGTCGCAAGCGCTACTTTGTTTCCTTTCGGTGCTTGCACACCTTGAGTGACGTGTACGCGTTTCCCTGAGAAATATGAAAATCTTTGGTACCAAAATAGAAAGCCAATAAAATTATGAACAATACATTACACAACTGTTGATCACATTGCTAACCACAGCAGGGCTTCGCTTTTTGGGTAAGACTTCCTTTTTCCTTACCACTGTTAATTAAAATAATAATTCATACAGCAAAAGATCCCCTTCAAAAGAATTCCAAGAAGCATATATCAGTGAAGGCTTACCTGGGTCGCTCACCACTGTCAGGAGGGCCATCCTGAGAGAGCTTCTGCGTTCTGCGCAGCAGGTCTTCTGACTGTAATGAATTGGAAAAGCAACAGCGGCACCATTAATGCAATGGCATTCGAACTAACTGAAGGTATTCTGAAGAGTGAGAATATAGACAAAACTGCCACTTAGCCAGTTTCTTTACTGGCAAAGCCAGTCTGTAGCAGCAGACAATGTTCACCGGTTGAGCTTGCCAAGTGGTATACCTATGCCCGTGTTCGTGACCTTGTTAGAATGACCAATTAAAGAACTCGCACTAACTTTAAACAAGTGAATCTGGTGACAATTGGTAATTTTATACTTTTAACAGCAACTTGTGTTGTTTTTCTGATAATTTCCATAAATTAACATCTACTTCAGTGTAGTTTATAATGTTCTCACTAGCCACACCCTATTATTGTTGCCACTTTGCAAGATGAATTTCAATTCAGCAGAGCTTTCTTGTTATTTTAAATGTTTAAGGAAGGAGGCTAGACTTGATGGGCAACTTGTTTATTTATGTATAAATCTGAACGAAATTTTCACAGTTTGTGTATTTAGATGTGCAGATTTTAAAAATTCAATTACTTTTTTGATAGATCAAGCAGTTTTCAACACACTCCATAATTAATGTAACACCTGGGTCCTTTGTTTGCAGCCTAATTAGCATCTAAGCAGGAAGCACCAAAGCATTGGTGACAGTGTAGAAACAATGGTAGGATGTTTAGGGAGTGCAATATGCTATAAATAAATTTGCTAGGCCAATTTCAACAGAACTTAGAAGACGTCAATCTTCAAAGAAAAATAAGCCATCTTCACCTGTCACCCATGTGACCTAATTAAAAACATTTTTTTTATCCGTATATTGCCTTCCAAATAGACATATTGCGCACAGCATGCATTTATCTTTCTGGGAAAAAAAGAATTATCGTGATTAGCTCAAATGGAACAGAAGTTATTTCCCCTCCAACTTGGCAAAAGTGCCAAATTTAATGTTGTGAAAAAAAAAAAGTTTCAAAACACCTTTATTTAAAAAATACTGATAAAATGCACCAGGGCCATAATCTGGATGCATCCCATCCTTAAGCTTCTTCTTGACCAGCTTTCCGAGACTTTGGGACACTTCTGTCTATTTATTTGAGGTTGCACTCTGACGACAGTCTTTCTCCCTAGTCCTCAGGGATGTGCTGCTGAATATTATGATGTCCAGCTGCTCTAGAATTGCAGCAAATGTATAGACATTGCCCGTGTTGAAGCACAGCACAGCTTCTGCAGCAGCAGCTTGCACAGCAAGGAGAGAAGCTTGCTGCTCATTCGATACCAAAATCCAAATGACGAATTGGAGGATTTCGTGTGCGTTATGAGTTTTGCCTTGCTGGCATATTGCCTCGCTGCCACACCACTTGACTCCCAAAAGCGCTCATATTTTCGCGCTGTGGCCAACACCGACGAAAGACCCTCAAGCGCCGTGGTTGCCGATAGCATCGGTGCCGCCATAATTCACAGAGCGTTTCCTATCTGGAAAAGCTGTCTCGCACACTACTCCATTGATAGCATCTTCAGTACACAGGAGGCCAGCATCTACGCCACGCACGCATGAGGAATCGTCTTCGGTTAGGATGGCGTTATTTAACAACGCCGGCGCTTGCTCCTGCGACACAGTACCAGCACTAATGCGCTTTTGCCTTTCTTCCGTGAACGGCGAAAATGATGCTGCGTTTGGAACATTTTTGCACTGCCGGGCATAGCAAGACGCACAAGCACATTAAGGATACGAGTCACGACACCTTCGCAAGGGTGATACCTTCTAAAATCGCAGCAAACACTGCCAGCGAGTTTTGCTGGCCAACCGGGAAGTGCTATTTTGGTCACATGTGTCAAGCAACTAATGGAATCACGCACTGTGCGTAATTTTGACTTCCCTTTTTTTTGCTTTGCGAGAGGCACATTGCTGTGTACTGGAAAAGAAAAAAAGCTAGAAACACGACCTTTCCAACAAGACCAAAATGGCGCTGATGGAGTGCATAGTTCGCATGCCGTCGGCGGTTGAAGTACAGCTAGTTTACACTTCAATTTTAAAGGTCCACATGCGCAAAGTTGCTCTCTTTATGGGTTATAACTTGAGAAATAAGAGGAATTTCGAAGAAAAACTTTGCTGATAGGTGCGGAAGGGCATCGGGAACGCGAAAATGATGAAAGAAAAAATGCAATTTTCGGGCCGGTTTTCGACTTCCAAGTGCCACGTCCCCCCTTAAATATACGTCTCCATCCCACAGCCAGTCAAGAACTGCATCAACTAAAAGGTTGTCGGCTTCTCTTGTACGGACATTGCGCAGCCTTGGCTAGATTCCAAAATACCTTACTGCAGCTAGCCGCACAGTCATGTTAAATGCATTATGCTAAAAAACAATGAAGAGGGTCTCACTTGTGCTTGGCGGAACTGGAGGAATTCATCAACTCTGAAACAGAGAGTACAATCAGCTGTTGCAATTGCATTCATGAAGCGGGATGGGGGGCCCCTACATATGTATGTGCATGCACATATCTATAGCTACACTCGAACCTTCTTACACAATATAAGTTCGTTATATCTGATAATTCCTCATAAAATTATATTTCTAACACTTAATCTACTAGAAGACTACTTTTTTTTTCTTACTTCGTTAAACTGATATTTTGTTATGCCTGGATTAGTCGTTACGAGGTTGCAGTGTGCATGTAAATGACTTGCATTGATGCCACTGAATTGACTTTGTTTTGGAGCACCAGCATGGGGGAACGCGAAGTTAGCGATACCACATTAATGCTATCAAAGCATCCACACGCAGGTTTGTTCGTTATTTACGCACAGAGGCATTCCTCCCGTGTCGTCACCTTAATGTAGGTTGTGAGCAGCTCGTTTGACATTAAGAAGCCGTGTCCAAGACGCCACATGCAAGCTATCTATAAATAACTGAAAATTATCTGTGGAAGGGGGGGGGTAAGGGGGTGAACCCAAAATCTGGCTACACTCACGATCAATTTATAGGCATATTAAGGCCCAACACTGGTAACGACATAAACTGTTTTCTGAAAACAATGATGCACTATTGCTGTGCGTCAAAACACTTTCTTTGGCTGATCCACTTTTTCATTGTGCACAGAAGTAAAATCTCAGTACAGTTAAAGAAACTTTAAACGAAAATTACAATTCAGGCTACGCTCAATACTTTAGACAGTATAGCATTAATAATTAGCACATAAGTAATTGAAGCACCATAGAAAAGAGAATGCCGGGCATGAAATGAAACTTCAGTGCAACACTGTACCATTAGCCCGAAGATTTAGTGCATCCTCAATACATGCAAACCCTGGTGCTATGCCCCTGATAATAAAATGGCTTTCGGACATGAGCCTGATGGTGTGAAAGCATGATACCCTGTAGCGATTTAATCGGACTAACATACACCACTCTCTAAGGCTACGTCTTTATGAAATGGGAGCGCCAAATTCAATAGGGGAAGTTGTGAACACACGACCACCACGCTTAAAAAAAAATTTCTTTACAGTAATGCAGGCAACAGAGGCGGTCAAAATTTCACCCATTATTTCGCTAATTTTGTTAAAATGTTGAGATCCATTGGCTTCACCTGAACAACAAGCTCGCACTCGTAGCCGTGCCAAATGGCCACCAAAAAAGAAAATGACACCAAGTGGATGATGCCTTAATTACCAAACACCACTTTTCCAGATCTAAATTTAAGACCTAATGATGCGAATAAGAGGGCCTAAAAAATGAGCACGTCAACAAAAATTAACATGCGTTTCCCACAATGAAAGTCAGGTGAGATGTAAAGCTAAGCGTACTATGGTTGACTCTGTTGCCATCTTCTACAATGTTGCAAAGTGAACACACCAATTCAGCATGTTTATTTCGAAGCCTACTTAAAACACGACCCATGTTGTGTCAGAGCCCTTGCAATTCCGAACTTAAGTTAGTTAATTATGGATTATGAGATTTCTAAGAGGTGATACATAAAGTATTTTTTTTATACAATAGATGATATTTTAAATATTCCCAGTTCAGGGCAATGCATGAGCTGAGGCATTAAGAGTACACATTTTGCAGCCAAGTACACCATGAAAAATTCAATAAGCAGTGACTTGCATTCAGGCCAATAAAGAACTCGTACAGGTTTCAAGAAAGGAAATTCAAGGACTTTCATCACAGGTTTTTCAGAGATTAATGAATGCCATCCCAAGAATAATTTTTTTAAAACATTTCGAAGTTCCGACAGTCTTTTTGCCCCTAATATATAGATATTGTGATTATTAACAGCAGCGGAATCGGTGCTCTAGTGTGGGCAGTTCGAGAGAGGCAGAGGAAAAAAAAGAGATAAAGAACAGCCAGCCTGGAATACAGGAGTGACCTGCAACACTTCTAGAGACATCTGGGCTGAACGACGTGCCAAAGACACCGAAACAGATCACAACGTGGGTCTTGTGATTCAGGCCTGTGATTTTGCGCATGGACTCGGTTCCCAAATTTTCTAGCCAGAAATCACCACCGCCTCAGAGTTACAGCTGTCAGAGTCGCAGATGCCACGCATATTACAGCTCAGAGATGTGGACCTCCCAGCAGATGTACGACTACCATCCCAGAAACACGGCCTGCCTGCAGATAGCAAAAAAGTCGTGTCTGGCCAGTCGGTGTCACATGTGCAAGCTTCACCGCTGTCATTGGCCGGGTATGCAAGCGGTTCACCCTCAGAAGCCACTGCAACTGAAGTCATAATTGTCCAACATCCGCCTGTTTCATCCAGATCTTCCGACGCCAACATGGCCGAGCCTATCGATGCACCCCAGGTAGACTGTGCCTGTATAGACAATTCTGGCTGCATGATCTGTGAGCTCGTAGGTCACTACGAGGCTTGAGGTTCGGGCAGTGTCCAGCACGACCAATGCAACGAACTTCCATTGAACAACTGCTGCAGCGCAGAATCCAGTAAAGATTGTGTTCAAGCATCCACACGCCAGATGAAGTCACGAGAGATCATATTTCGTCCCAGTGACCGCACGACAAAAGTGCACAATGACAGCATGGAAGAAACTGCTGCGTCGCATCACGACCTCATCTTGCAGTCAGTCAAAGCTGGCACACATACCGTGTTGCCCAGGTCTTTCCCAGACCGACTCGCAAAACACACATCAAAATCATATCGCCAAACCGAGGCGGTATATTTGTCAGATTGACATCCGATGACCCCTATGTCACTCACAATTTCGCTCTCCAGAGAGCCCTCTGGCGGCATCACAAGACCATTCTCAGCGTTGTAAAGACCAACCACCACGATGCAGCCAACCCTACCCACCTGAATAACTGTGGGCACCTCCACGCACTCGCAGTCATGGCCGAGTGCGATGACTAACAGCAGCGGCGTCGGTGCTTTAGCGCGGGCAGTTCGAGCGAGGCAGAGGAAGAAGGTTGATAAAAAACAGCCAGCCTGGAATACAGGCATTGTCTCTTGCACTCTCTATTACAGTTTGCTCTTATTACACTCCACTAATGTCTAGCCTTGATCACTTCTAAAGTAGATCACAACAAGCAAATGTTCAGAATATTTGCCGAGCGTTGTCTAGCATTAGCAGGGCTTACACTCGTTACAGTGTACCAACTCTCTACACCACTTGCTTGATATGCAAAAAATACAGCATAGATGCAGGAGACAGAGTGAAGCAGTCAAGAGGTAAGTAGAGAGAAAGAGAAACAGATGGGAGTGAGACGAGCGATAGGATAACAATTGAATAAAGCAGTGCACCACCGTAAGGGAGCTGGCACTAAAGTGCCATTAAGCATCTTTCGCTTCATTAACAGTTCATTTTATGTCAATTTCCTGCAAATCGAAACAGGTGGGCTATAAAGCTGGCCTACTGCTTCCTAAATGGAAAGTTTTGGTGGATCAATACTAAGCTAAGAACATTGCATTGTAAACTTTGGACTGCACTGATATCAAAATTCAAGGGTTTTCAAGGCAAGAAAAAAATTCCAGGACTTTTATTTTGAAAAGTACATTTTCACAGCCCTTGAAAAGTTTTCAAGGGCTTCAAAGATGTTGGTCCAGAAGCCCTGCAAACGACATTGGTCCTTCGTGACTTGGCACTCTTGTTTGTACACGAGACTTGCTTTTACCCTTACGGTGCGTTATCCAAAAGGAAGACAGCATGAACACTGAACTAATAATACTACTGTATTACATTCTTGTTACCAAAGATCCTTCATGTTACTTCTAAGTGAACTATCTTGTTACACACATTTACTTAGAAGAAGGAAGCATGGTGTTCAATGAGATGTCGAAAATAGGGGCATTTTGGCAGGAATTTCCTTATTTTTTATTTAGGAATGCTTTCTGCCAGCTGACAAGTATTGAAAGCAGTTTGAGTGGGTAGTTGAATTTCTTTTATAAGAAGTATGCCATGACTGACTGAACGATAGTTAGATGATTATTTGTGCTATAACTGCAAGTCACTATAACACACGATGCCTTTTTTTCTAGCACTACCAATGGCTTTAAATTGGGCCTCTAGAACATGAAATCACATTACGTAAATTTTATGCATTTATAAACATGATGATCCTGATGTAGATACTAATGTAGGCCATAAAGGTTTAGGTTTGCCTTTAGGCACCAGACAAATGGCACAAAATTTTAAGGCATACCCGTGCCCTTTTTGCATGGGTGTAACAGCAAACAAAAGATAACTCTGAGTTCATGTGAAGTTGCCTCAATTTCTGCAAACACATTTGCATTCTTGAAAAATGTTTAGCGAAAATCTCAGCACAATCTGCTGAGCGGTAAACAATGACTGTATAAGACTTATCCAACGTTATTTCCCCTCGATGCGGGCGATATTAATTGCACTACACGTATGCAGACTCTCCATATGAACTTTTCTCTTATACAGTACCTTGTCTTGACACAAAACAATTGCTGCGAGAATCCTGGAATCTTATTTCAACAATGCTTCTCAAATTAAATAAATAGGCCGGGTCACCTTTTTACAATGGTATCTCTCAAACCCTCCACATCTTTGGTGTGGGCTTTGGCTGTGTTGTCGAAGCGTTGCAGCAGAGCAACCTTTCTTTCTAAACTCTCAAACTTCTCCATTTTGATCCTGAAACATGAAAACCGACATAAGCACAATTTCAGTACAGCTGCACTGCTTCTATATAACTCTAACGAACGACAATTGATATGTGAGGTTTAACATCCCAAAACCACCATATGATTATGCGAGGCGCCGTAGCGGAGAAGTCTGGAAATTTAGACCACCTTGAGTTCTTTAACGTGCACGCAAATCCGAGTCCACGGGCCTCAACTCTAACAAATCCAAACCACATATTTGCAAAGCCTTGGAACAGTAGCATCTATAAAACAATGCTGGAAAGTAAGTGGAATAAAATTCAGACATCCTATCAGATGTTCTTACACATATACTATACTAGTACTGCAAGATTGAAGGCGGGCAGAACATCAACTATTGTTGTTGCAAGGATTCTTAATGCACAAAGTAGTATATCAGGCCATGACAATTGTTATAGAGAGCAAGCTCCGAATGACGACAAAGGGACAAGAAGACGAATGCTGCATGAATTAGTAGATTAGGACAAGACAAGTGCCAATAAATTCTAACTTCCAAATTAAACTCATCACCTTACTGTGTCACATCACAGCTTTGAGCTATTCTGGTGTATCGGTTTCACCAGAGAAACTTGTTAGATATATTTGCTTACAGATATTACTAATGGCTACTCGTTAGAAATCTCAAAGCATCAATGGGTTTTTCACATGAAGAGCATTATTTTCCAACGTAATCCGACTGCATGTCTCCTCCAACTAAAATTGATTCATTTGATCTTTTTTTGTAAAAATTGAGCACTAGAAGTCGCCGGCTATAAACCTCATCCACTGCCAATGGTCACCATTTTGGTATGTCGTGCACGAAGAAAAACGAGCTCTTAAATCTACCCCCTTTTTCATTCATAGCGGGGGTCTCGTTTTGGCAGACTTGATGCCTTGAGGTGGTATGCAAGAGATTATTGGTCAGCACCCTCTCGTAATAAGATCACACACTACGCGACACCAAGACAAGCAAGAAGAGTGTTTCGCACTTGCCACCATGGCAACAGGTGGCACAGACTCACACTCCCACATTTAAATACACATATAGACCTCATAAAGTGGAAGGCGGGACAACCGCCACCGTAGCTCAGTGGTGGAGCAGCGTTATTCGAAGGTCGCACATTCAGATCCTGCCAGTGGCAAGCCGTCTTTTCATCCACTTTGCTTCTTCTCATTTCCATTACATTTATAACAGCATCTTCTATACTTACCCTGGCAATATTGTCTGTTAGTTCTTATTACTATTGTACGACGTCATGTTACACACACTGTGAGTGGCAATTGGTGGAAAACTAAAAGACTCGTCAATTTTGTCAACCATAGTGCATTTACGACCATGGTTCAAAAAGCTTACCCTGCATAATATCAAAGGTTGTTTATTGTTTTTTTGTTTCACTTTGTTGCCTTGTTTTCTTGCGCACATTAGCACGTGTACTCTTTAGCGGGACAACAAAAAGCTTGTGGTCATATAGCATTGTGAAGCAATTTCTGGCCAGTTATGCTGCTCATTTATACGAATAACATCATTTATGCTAATAACATGGAGAATAAGTACATTCAGTGAATCAAGAAATATTTCAACAAATATCATTCATGGTCATTAGATCTGGTTTAGTACACAGAAGCAGCTTAATCGGGTAAGATTCAAATTATTTGATCTCGGTTTACGGGCAATTCTCCAGCTTCAAGAAAGGCTGCAAAGCAAGAAGGTTTAATTGGCTCAAAAGGGGAAGGAATCTATGCTTCCAAGTATAAAACTATGCAATATTCGCCGACTTTCCCGATTGTGACAGTAGTAGGACATAAAATAGCGAGAACCGCGACGCAGCACAGCGCAGGTTACTGACGTCCCAGTGACGCAAGCGAACTACGGACACTGAAAAATCACGAGAGCCAAGGGAACACATTATGGGCGCAACTTCAGCTAGTACTGTCCGCACAATATCTGCGAACGGTATAATGTCTGTACTGTATCCACGGCCAACGAAAAAGTAAACAGAACGTACAAGCAGTTCGAATATCGGGCGAGGCGTCTCTGTTCCAAACGTGTCCGAGCTATGAAATGCTTGGAAGTCACTGCTAAACGAAAACGTGGGTTCTCGCTAACACAACGTACGTTTTTCTACGCCGAGTACACGGAAACCACACGTTACAGGAACAGTCAGGGTAGCACGAGACGCGCGAGCGTGGAGGCTTGGGCGAGTTCTACTTTTCTCATGGCTCTTACCCAATGCAAGGGATTTACTAAGTGTTAGGTCATTTTTCTTCGGTGTTTTTTTCGCATTACTTCTTGTATGAGCTAGGGATAAGTGCTTTGGTTCATGAAGGCCTTTTTTTTTTTTTTTGCCTAAGTTCACGCACTGTGTTTTACGCTGTCATGCAACATGAGACGCTTAGGAACACAAACGCTCCACAACGGTTGAGCCCACACATCCTGCCACTAACCTCGAGGCGTGCTTTCAGTTATGTAATCAACACAGTCAATTCGCTCACCTTGTTCGGAACTCGCAGGCTAAGCGCAAAACACCTGCCTGAGTTTGCGATTGAAGTCGTTCCGTTGGTTTGGTATCTAGTACAACCAACGCCTCCTCTAGAAAGATGCCTGAGGAATGGCTTGCGCTCCCAGAGGAGTTGGCCTGCCTTCAGTTTCAAACAAGCTCCACGTAGAGGCGCTCGCGACCAACACTAGTACAGCATTAGGCCAACATCAAAAAAGAAAAAAGTTTTTTTTTTTTTTTGTCGAGCCTGGTGGCATACTTGTCACCATCCCGTTATAAAGGGGACGCCCATAGCATCCATCCATCCATCCATCCAGTACATAGCATGGTTAAAGAGAAATTGTGGGGAATACTGGACACACCAGGCGTGGAACATGTAGTCACTAATCTTTTAAAGGATATCTATAGAGGTAACAAGGTAGTTATAAAGTAGAAAAAAACAGGTATCCAAGCCTGCAGAGGTAAAAAGGGGGCTTAGGCAGGGGTGTCCCCTGTCAACCTTCCCGTAGGGGGAAAGTGCTTGTGCGATGACTTGCTGGGTACGCGGCACGGCAGGAACAGGACGGTCACTTGGGGCACTTGGGGTCCCTGGGGCACGATGGCGACGCGCTCTTTTCAGATGATAAGGTACGACGCGTCCACGATTCGGGCCAGTGCGGCCTCACTGTTGACGCCAACTTGGTAGTTCTGACCTCCAAAGTGCTGAACGCAGTGCACTTCTTCTATTCCTACTATTGAAGACGTCGCGTAAACGACGTCTTCGGGACTAGTCCCCTCGGCGACGAATACGTCGAAGGCTAGCGCCTTCTTCGGAGGCTGGCTTGCCATTACGGGCGTCCGCCAGCCCAGGGACGCCCTGAGACGCTAACGACGACAACGAGGGAACACGAGCAAATAGAATATAATTGCTCGCCCGAAAAGCGATTATTCTCCGGATGCTCACAGCTGCGTTGCAATGACGGCTACATGATGGCCTTCCATCTTCCCGTCAGGAGGCACCTCGTAATTAGGATGGCTAGTTTTTCTCACACAATCTGTCCTCCATCTTTCAGTAGATCTGATGTTACCTGGTTCTCACCAGCAGCTTTACCTCTTTGCATGCTCTCCAATGCTTTTCTGACTTCTTCTATCATTACTGGTGGGGGTGTCATTTGGGTTACTGCTAGTTCTTATAGTACTAGGGTGGGGTTGCTCCGGCTACTGTACAGGTCTCTGTAAAACTCCTCCACTATTTTAACTATCCTATCCATATTGGTAGTTATTTTGCCCTCTTTGTTCCTTAGTGCATACATACGATTTCTGCCTATCCTAAGTTTCCTCTTCGCTGCTTTGACGCTTCCTCCGTTTTTCAAGGCGTGTTCAATTACCGCCATGTTATACCTTCTCACATCGAATACCTTATGCTTACTAATTAACTTCGAAAGCGCTACCAGTTCTATTTTGTCTGTTGTACTTGAGACTTTCATGCTTTGACGCTTTTTAATGAGGTTCTTCGACTCCTGGAACAGCTTGCTAGTGTCCTTTTTAAGTAGCGTACCTCCAACTTCCACTGCACACTCCGTAATGATACTCATCAGATTATCATTTATTGTGTCAACGCTAAGGCTGGTTTCCTCGATAAGAGCCGAGTGCCCGTTCTGAAGTGAGACTCTGAGTTCTCCTACTTTCCCTCTCAGTGCTGGCTCATTATTTATTATTAGATTCAATTTAATGCGGATCTCAGCTTTTCTTGTAGTTAGCACAATAATATGCGCTGGGTATGAGCGTCAGAAACGGACTTCAGAATAGATAGCGGTGAGCGTGAGCTGCGTGCCATCCACGCCATTCGCAACTTCACCTCTTCTCCCTCGCAGGCGCGGCGTGCATTTCATGCAGATGCCTCGATGCGCACGAGTCTTGTGGTGGGGCTGAGATAATAAGAGGGCACATTCGCTAGCGCCACAGAAATGATTGAAAATCGTTGGTGGTCTGTAGGGTTGCTCGTTCTTTCTGCCACCAACAATAAGAAAATAGGTTACTAAATGCGAAAAACTGAGGTTCAACGTTGCCAAAAGTAGTGACGCACCAACCTGGAATTTTCGTGGCCAGACAAGGTCCAAAAATTGTCAATTAAACACAAAGAAGCCACTAAAGACTACCCTCACCAAGATCGCCGTCGTGAATGGTTACGTTACTCTGGTCGTCTTCTACACTCTAAGCCGCAAATGGCGGAAAGGGGTCTGCAGTTTGTCCTTCTGGGGGAGGGGGCAATTGCATAGCCGAAACCGTCACTCCCGAAACGATGAATGCTTGGTCCTTTCGGGAGCAATCATCAAGGTACGAACTGTTAGTCCTCAGTAGTTTCGAGGGAGGAAACGTCAAGAAGTAAAGTTACATCTTTATGGAAGGCCTAATTGCACAGGGACAAACTTACACCTCAAGGGACTAACAGTAGCTCTTTCTCATAAAAAGAAAAAAATATTTATGTTATGATTTCTGGTTGATTCGTCAAAAGGTTGGAGGATGATGAATGCGTGCTTTGAGCTTGATTACGTGCATAATAAGTCTATGCAGAAATAAACTTTTCCTTGTATGTTGCCATTGCGGTGTCAAGCTTGCTCGTTTCTCAGAGCACAGAGCGTGGTTGGTTATGCCGTTCAGCGAAAATGCCTGTTTAGTGCCAAAGAAAAGACGAAAACGTTTAAAGAAACAACAAAGTTTATTCAGAGACTCGTGTAAAATCTGCACCATCATGTGCACACATAAAATCAACAACGTTTATGAGTACGCAGAATAGAAACACTTCTTTGAACTCTGGGAAAGACAATAAAAGATGCAGCGTTTCATTGGAATGGTTGCTCTCTAGTCGACTTCAGGAAGAGCACCCACATCGCCTACAGCTGCTGAGGGCGTGTTCGTAGCTGCAAGATGTGACCTTTGTCGGAAGGCGCAACGCTGTCAGTCATTGATTTTTTGATAATATAATTGCAGAAGCAATCATATTTTTTGCAGAAAAGTTCGCACCCTGGAAGTTACGTCTCATGCTGTCAGTTGGAGTTTCCGCATGCGCAAAGTTTGAGCAAAACTACTTTTTCACCGAACCCGTCGTAATGCAATCGAACAGTTAAGAACATGTTACCAAGTTTAAGAAGCATGTTCTTCAGTTTAATGCTTCAAGCTTTCACTGGGATACGCATGTGGGCCCACCTAATTATCAATGAAGCTTGCACTTCATTTTAGATATATAGAATTGAAACATACCTAGCATCATAACAAACGAGCGAATTCACCGACGTGGTCACCGCGACTGCCTGTGGTAGCGGTGCAAGGCCACCTAGACATACAATGTTAACAACCAGCCTTCCTAAATTACTTGTTTTCCTTGCAAAAAATGCGGTGAGTGGAGTTTAAAAAGAATTTTCTTTTAAAAAGCAGTGAAATTTTCAGATAAACATTGCTCATTTGTGCTGCACTGGAAAAAAAAAAACAATTTTGCAAGAGCTGTACTAGCTACAGCTAATGTTGAGCCCTGATCAAGGCTACGTTTCGATAGCCTAGTCATTACTCTTGTAGCTATATGGCCGGCAGAGTACCACTCGCTACGCTGTGTAGAGCGAACTTATCAACCATGTGGGTTTTATACGCAATGAGCATAAGAATTAAACAAGCGGCGATATTTACATGTCAACAGAACACAGGTAAAATCTGGCGGAGTGATCGCAGTCTTGTTTACACTCAACTCTACCGTAATATCCTAGCCGGCGAGTAGCATTTCGATAGCGCAGCCCTTCATTCCAGTAGTGGAGCACGTTCACCACAGCGGGAAGATAATTCAGTGCACCACAAAAATGCAGCTATCTCAACCACGTAATGATAACACATCCAAGTCACACCGCTAACGCAACGAGAACACTACGCCGCGACATTATATTGGTTGAGCGTGATCACAAAAGGGGTCTTAGACATTTGCTTATTTTTGTGCTATATAAAACGATATTACTTAGCTCCTGACGTAGTTGCCATAGTTGTCACGACCATTTACACTAACTCAACCTGTTAACAGCTGATTACTTTCAGAAACTTTTTCCTTACGCGCATGAAGACCATTTCTTGGAGGCCACCACTGCACTGGAAAGTTACATGGGAAGGAAGGAAAGGTAGAACAATAGGAGGAAAAGAACAGCAGGGATGTTAACCAGCCTATAAAAGTTACACAAAACGATGCTCTGTATGGGCTACCAGTTCCTCCCTCAGTTTCCACACATCACCCTGGTCTTGCAGGTGATCCCTCCGCGGACTGTGAGCTAATTGTGAGGCTCAGAGTGAAGTGGCAGTCATTGGATCTTCGTTTTCACTTTCGCCCATCAAATTTGCTGAACTACTTTCCTCCGGAATAATTACCAGAGGCTGATAGCTCAAAATCACAAAGCGGAAATGGAGTTCGAGCACGAAGGACAGCCATTCTCTGATTGGACTTAACCTCATATCTCCACCAAATAAATTGTTGTAAACGAATTTATCTTATTTTCGTCGTAATGGTCGTGCCTGACCATGTTAAGACGTCTTCCACCACTACTGGACTGCAGGCCTATGTGAACTTCTTTACAGGGCCACTCGCCAGGTTTGACCATTTTGAGCTGAAAAACACAATACTTATATTAGGCATTCACGATCGCGTCTGCCGAAACTTGCAACGATACGCGCCACAGAAATGGTCAAATTTCGAGATGAACGCTGCTCCTCCGGAACCGCACGTTTCATATTCCATATTTTCGCCATCTTTTACACCCTGTGATATACCCCTCCACTTTGTGCACTTTCAGCTAACACAGAGCTAACCGAGACCATATAAGGGGGGGGGGGGGTGTACTCAGAACCCACCACTTAACACTATATTAGTAAGGAGCAGTGGGAGGCTGCAATGTGCCGCTCAGCGCCCAAGGCCCAGGACAAGATCCTGAATTGGGCCGAGAGGGTAGCGGATACTTACGCTGGGTAGGCTCCTCTGACACTCCACCACCACACCTTTCCCTCTTAGGATAAATAAAGTTTTTCTCCTCCTCCTCCTTTTGCGGGCGCGTGTCCAGAGAATGAGAGCATGACGTGCCCGTATGAATGGCTCTACGTACATGGCAGTGTAGTGACGTTGGTCCTCTACGTAGACGACTGTGCTCTGACGTTGCCGACAGTGGCACGGGACAATGCGATAAATATGTAACACGACTTGCGCAGTTTATGTAATTTGTTGCTTGAAGAGATTAGTAAAGCTTGAGATAAATAATGAGATGCAATAAGGGTATGTGTGCCTCCTTTTCCATTTGTTTCCCGTGAAATGCAACGAGATGTGGGGCTAATTTGCCGGCGTTGCGCATGCGTTCGTGTCCCCTCGGTCAGCGCTTCAAGCAGACGACAGCCGTGGAAGCGAAAGTAACGCTCCTGCGCGTTCGTGCACTTCTTGTGTTCATCTAGTCTACCGCGTCTAATCCAGGGTTTCCAAATTATCGCGCAAAAACAGACAGTAGACAACATAATAACGCTGGTAAACAACAACCAAACTAAAAAAAAAACTGCCGCTCGTGTGTTCGGTGGTTGGGCTTGTTCGGGCACGTCATGCGCAAATGACGAAAAGGATAGGGAAGAGATTTGGCCTGTGAAGGCTACGTGAGGGAGCGGCAAGGGTTTCCAGCTCGGCTCTTCAAATTCTCCTGTCATGCCGCTTTTAAAAAGCCGTTTTCTCAGCTCGTAATACACCGATTGAACAAATTTTTTTGGCGTAAGGCTCCTTCCTCATCGGACACACATCTTCCACGGTCAAACTAAAATTTGTTCTGGGGCTAATGAGTGGTCCTTTAAGATGTACCACTCTCTTATTGTTTTGGGGAAAAATAGGTAGAAAAGGTGTTAAATCTGCATTTCAAGGTAAATATATTTTTGGTATTTTCACAGCGAGTGCATGTGTACGGTGGTTGAACAAGATAGTTATGATGTTTATTCCTGTGTTGGAGTGATATATCTGGTGCAAAAGTGTAAGCCACAGCTTCTGTCTACGTAAACGTAGCTGATCCCATTCCAAAGTGCACATAATTCGTGAAACACTGGCGTAGGGGCTATAAATATTTAAAACTAATCTTCCCACTTGGTTATGATGTTTTTTTCTTTTTTTATTTTTAAGATAGCTTTTGTAGGGTTCCATATTGTGCATGCGTAATAGAGTTAGGACCAGACCTGCAAGAAATGTAATGTTTCCTTTATTTCGCGCGTCGTCTGTTTGAAATTCCTGCGAATAAAATACAACATCCTACTATCCTTTGCTATGGCTGTAATAATGAGTTTGTTCCATGTAAACAATAAAGTGAAATGAACACATAGATACGTATATTTGCAGCGTATGTTGATAGATACGTCATAGACGTTATATGGATGATGTGGTTTGGATTTTTTTTTGAGAATCTGACGCTGCAACACTTTTTATATTCAAACTTATTTTCTATTTTTCACACCAGTCCGCGATTCGATCTAGGCTGGTTTGCAAAATGCGAGTATCAGATTCAGTCATGATTTCTGTGTATATGATAAAGTCGTCAGCAAATATTTGATGAGTGATGTCATGTTTCCAACTATGTTGTTTATGTAGATTAGGAACAGTAAGTGGCGTGAAACACTACCTTGGGGAACGCGTCACGTAGCACGTGAACTTGTTACGAATAGGCAGCTTACCAATAGTTCCTCGTATACAACCTAAAGGCACTAAGTCTGACAGTACGAGACCCTCGTCAATGAATTAAGGAAAAAAGTGTATAACCTTAGGGCCTGTTTTTCCGTGTTTTACACAATAATAATGAGATCTTACAGACAATAATGCCAAGGAAAGTATAGGGGAAGATATTAAACCAAATTTTGATGTAAATATAAAGAAATGTGGGTGAAAAGATAACTTGCCATGGGCAGGATCCGAACCTGCGACCTTCGATTGACGCTTTCGACGCTCTACCACTGTGCTACAACGACACCTATCCCCCCAGCCACTTTATAGGGTTTTCATAAGTAAATTAAACGTGGGAGTGGGAGTCAGCGCCACCAGTAGCCATGGTGGCGAGTGTGGCACACTCTTTTTGAGCCTGTTTGACGTCACGTAGCACGTGAACTTGTTAAGAGTTTGCAGCTGACCAACAGCCCCTCGTATACAACCTAAAGGCACTAAGTCTGACAGTACCAGACCCTCGTTAATGAATTAAGGAAAAAAATTGTATAACATTAGGACTTGTTTTTCCGTGTTTTACACAAAAAAATGAGATCTAAGAGACAATAATACGAAGAAAGTATAGCGGAAGATATTAGACCAAGTATCAATGTAAATATGAAGAAAAGTGGGTAAAAAGACAACTTGCCGTGGGCAGGATTCCAACCTGCAACCTTCGAGTGACGCGTTCGATGCTCTACCACTGAGATACCGCGACAGCTATCTCCCAGCCACTTTATTGGGTTTTTATATGTGAATTAAACGTGGGAGTGAAATAAACGTGGGAGTTACAATACCTTCGTCGCCATGGCCACCAGTAGCCATGGCGGCGAATGTTGCGCACTCTTTTTGAGCCTATTTGGCGTCACGTAGCACGTGAACTTTTTACGAGTGGGCAACTGACCAATAGTACCTCGTATACAACCTAAAGGCAGTAAGTCTGCCAGTACGAGCCCCTTGTTATCAAATTAAGGAAATAAGTGTGTAACCTAAGGGCTTGTTTTTCCGTGTTTTACACAATAATAATGAGATCTAACAGACAATATTGCCAAGGAAATAATAGGGAAAGATATTAGACCAAACTGTCATGTATATGTGAAGAAAAGTGGGTGATTAGATAACTTTCCGTGGGCAGGATCCGAACCAACGACCTTCGAATGCCGCGTTCGATGATCTAAAACTGTGCTACAACGACAGCTATCCCCCCAGCCACTTTATAGGGTTTTTATATGTGATATAACGTAGGAGTGTCAGTCAGCGCCACCAGTAGCCATGGCGGCGAGTGTGGCACACTCTTTTTGAGCCTGTTTGCGTCACGTAGCACGTGAACTTGTTACGAGTGGGGCAGCTGACAATAGTGTCTTGTATACAACCTAAACGCACTAACTGTGCCAGTACGAGACCCTCGTTAATGAATTAAGGAAAAAAGTGTATACCTAAGGGCTTGTTTTCCCGTGTTTTACACGATAATAAAGAGGTCTAACAGACAATAATGCCAAGGAAAATATAGGGAAAGATATTAGACCAAACTGTAATGTAAATATGAAGAAAAGTGGGTTAAAAGATAACTTGCCGTGGGCAGGATCCGCACCTGCGACCTTCAATTGACGCGTTCGATGCTCTACCACTGATAAACCATGACAACTATCCCCACCGCCACTTTATAGGGTTTTTATATGCGAATAAACGTGCGAGTGTCAGTCAGTACCACCAGTAGCCATGGCGGCGAGTGTGGCACACTCTTTTTGAGCTTGTTTGGCGTCACGTAGCACGTGAACTTGTTATGAGTGGGCAGCTAACCAATAGTGTCTTGTATACAACCTAAACGCACTAAGTCTGCCAGTACGAGACCCTCGTTAATGAATTAAGGAAAAAAGTGTATAACCTAAGGGCTTGTTTTCCCGTGTTTTACACAATAATAAAGAGGTCTAACAGACAATAATGCCAAGGAAAATATAGGGAAAGATATTAGACCAAACTGTAATGTAAATATGAAGAAAAGTGGGTTAAAAGATAACTTGCCGTGGGCAGGATCCGCACCTGCGACCTTCAATTGACGCGTTCGATGCTCTACCACTGATAAACCATGACAGCTATCCCCACCGCCACTTTATAGGGTTTTTATATGCGAATAAACGTGCGAGTGTCAGTCAGTACCACCAGTAGCCATGGCGCGAGTGTGGCACACTCTTTTTGAGCTTGTTTGGCGTCACGTAGCACGTGAACTTGTTACGAGTGGGCAGCTAACCAATAGTGTCTTGTATACAACCTAAACGCACTAAGTCTGCCAGTACGAGACCCTCGTTAATGAATTAAGGAAAAAAGTGTATAACCTAAGGGCTTGTTTTCCCGTGTTTTACACAATAATAAGAGGTCTAACAGACAATAATGCCAAGGAAAATATAGGGAAAGATATTAGACCAAACTGTAATGTAAATATGAAGAAAAGTGGGTTAAAAGATAACTTGCCGTGGGCAGGATCCGCACCTGCGACCTTCAATTGACGCGTTCGATGCTCTACCACTGAGAAACCATGACAGCTATCCCCACCGCCACTTTATAGGGTTTTTATATGCGAATAAACGTGAGAGTGTCAGTGAGTGCCACCAGTAGCCATGGCGGCGAGTGTGGCACACTCTTTTTGAGCTTGTTTGGCGTCACGTAGCACGTGAACTTGTTACGAGTGGGCAGCTAACCAATAGTGTCTTGTATACAACCTAAACACACTAAGTCTGCCAGTACGAGACCCTCGTTAATGAATTAAGGAAAAAAGTGTATAACCTAAGGGCTTGTTTTCCCGTGTTTTACACAATAATAAAGAGGTCTAACAGACAATAATGCCAAGGAAAATATAGGGAAAGATATTAGACCAAACTGTAATGTAAATATGAAGAAAAGTGGGTTAAAAGATAACTTGCCGTGGGCAGGATCCGCACCTGCGACCTTCAATTGACGCGTTCGATGCTCTACCACTGAGAAAACCATGACAGCTATCCCCACCGCCACTTTATAGGGTTTTTATATGCGAATAAACGTGAGAGTGTCAGTGAGTGCCACCAGTAGCCATGGCGGCGAGTGTAGCACACTCTTTTTGAGCCTTTTTGGCGTCACGTAGCACGTGAACTTGTTACGAGTGGGCAGCTCACCAATAGTCCCTCGTATACAACCTAAAGGGTTAAGTCTGCCAGTACGAGACTCTCGTTAATGAATTAAGGAAAGAAATGTATAACCTAAGGGCTTGTTTTGCCGTGGGCAAGATAACTTGCCCGCGGCAAGTTGTCTTTTCACCCACGTTTCTTCATATTACATTACCATTTGGTCTAATATCTTCCCCTATACTTCCTTGGTATTATTGTCTGTTAGATCTCATTATTATTGTGTAAAACACGGAAAGACAAGCCCTTAGGTTATACACTTCTTCCCTTAATTCATTAACGAGGGTCTCGTACTAGCAGACTTAGTGCCTTTAGGGGTTATACGAGGGACTATTGGTCAGCTGCCCACTCGTAACAAGTTCACGTACTACGTGACGCCAAATAGGGTTCAAAAAGAATGTGCCACACTCGCCGCGATGGGTACTGGTGGCACTGACCGACACTCCCACAATTATTTCACATATAAAAACCCTATAAAGTGGCTGCGAGGACAACTGCGGGGTAGCTCAGTGGTAGAGCATAGAACGCGTCATTCGAAGGTCGCAGGTTTGGATCTTGCCCACGGCAAGTTATCTTTTCACCCACTTTTCTTCATATTTACATTACCATTTGGTCTAATATCTTCCCCTATACTTTCCTTGGCATTATTGTCTGTTAGATCTCATTATTATTGTGTAAAACACGGAAAAACAAGCCCTTAGGTTATACACTTGTTTTGTTAATTCATAGCGAGGGTCTCCTACTGGCAGACTTAGTGCCTTTAGGTTGTATCGTCACCCCCGGAAGCTTTTCAGGCCTGCGCGTCACGTGACGTGACGTCGACGACGTCACATCGCGCCGGTCGGCCGGCCGCCCTTCGCTGGGTGGCTGCGCCAGCCGCGAGCGCTTGCCGCGAGAGCCCTTCACGCCTACCGACTCGGGCGAGGTGCCATGACACCATGTCCGCACGATTTATCAAGGTATCGATTGATTGTATGGTTTAACGCGCCGACGCAACGCAGGCGATGAAGCGCGCCGTAGGGGAGGGCTCAGGATCAAGTTTGACTACCTGGGAATCTTTACTTTATTGTGTGCCGAAATCTCGTACACACGGGCGTTTTCGCTGTTCGCCTCCATCAGAAATGCGGCCGCCGCAGCCGGCTATCGAAACCGCGCCCTAGTGCTCAGCAGCGCTACGCCTTAGCCACTGAGCCACCGCGGTTGGGGAACTTATCAAGGTATCAAGAAATAATGAATATCATGAATGGAATAATGCATATTTATTTATCACAGCCAGACGCCGTCTGTACAAATATCACAGTGCGCATTGTTCTCGGTCCAGGCAGACGACAGGCAACACAAGATGTTGCCCTTAATGCTGAAAATATGTTAAAAGTACAAAACACAATATCTTGCCATATAAAACTCAAAACAAAACAGATTGTAACAGCAAAAACATCCCCGAGCTTTGGAACAGAAAAAGCACACTTTCATTTAAATTGTAGGTTAGAGGAAAACATACCATTCGTTTATCATAGTAGCAGTAGCAACACAAGGTATCAGGTTCAAACACTTGCCAAAAAATACAATACATAAGAACACTGGTGACTAAATTGTGGTCCACAGCATGATAAATGACAGAAAGAAAAGTAATTGTACTGCCACAGGTAGGTGCATGTCCTAGGGAAAAAATCAAACAAAAATCTAAGAAAAAACAAATCACAGTTCACAACATGTCTGTACACAGAGTGCACAAGGAAAGTGTACACAGCTTAGGTACCAAAACGGACTGTACAACTGCTACAGTAGGCACCGAGGCAGTTCGAATTAAAAAAAGAAAAAAGTACACCACTTTTAAAAGCTAACAACTTGTAAAGAGATACAAAACTGAAAACAAGGCTCATTTTACATAAGGCAGAAGTATACCAAGGAAATCAAGTCATGACATGCAATCAAATACACTCTGTGCAGTTCACAAGAATAAATGTGAAGAGCTTTGCAGAAAGGAGTAGTAGCTGCTCCTTCATAAAGTTCACCGTCTCTTTCTTGCCTTCATCAATGCTGGCTTCCAATTCGTCCAGAAGGGAATGTATTGCTTGAGCCAGGTGGCGATAAGTGCAGCGCTCCTCAGACAGCATCGACAGGTTGTTCAAAATTTCCAACAAGGAACTTACTTTTTGAACTGAGTCTGGTACAACAGCGCTACCAAGGTTCTTGATTGGTGAACCTTGATAGCAGGCAAAGACTTCAAGGTTTGCAAACACGGTCAATGGACGCATTCAAACAAGATTCACGATAGTCGATAATGTTCAAAAACATGCAGCACTCTTCTTTATGAATCACAGTCCACTTCACTGACACAGTCCACACACACTGACACCACACACACTGACACAGTCCACACACACTGAATCACAGTCCACAGACACTGACACCCCTTGCAGGCGAGCCCTTGGTTCTTCGAGGGACGAAAACCGGTCTCGTTCTTGCTCCGCTTCATATGACGCCAGCGACTCTTCTACAGCACGGGCGCGTTGGGAGGCTTCTTGTCGGCTCCTCTTGGCGACAGGGGTTTCTCTCGTGCTCTGGTCTCGTACTGATAGGTAGGACGGACAAGCCGGGAAATACCGTTGGGACAGATCCAGGACGCAACCGTGGTACTGGGAGTGCAACTTCAATAACTCTCCCCTGTCCTTGGATCCGTGTACGATGTCGTCTTCTCGATGCATGAAGCGTCGCAATGATCCGCGCAACACCTGCACAAACGTTTCAAGAACGTCTAAGACGCCACTTCTCAAAAGAAAAAAATGCGCTCCCGTTTGCATGACCGCGTTTACAGTCCGTGTAGCTAAAACAAAGTCTACCTACGTTTCGCAAGCATCTAAATAAAAGCGCTGCGCTAAGCGGTACAAGCAACATGAAAGGAAACGCGGGAGCGTGATGTCACCGCACTCCACGAAGCGCTTCCACCGAGAGCTTGCAAGAATGGACGACACACGGCACTGTTAGTGAACAAAGCGCAGCTGACCATCCTTGCTGCGAACGCTGCTGGCGTCAGCACTTCGCGAAGCCCGGCGGCCACACGCTCAAGTATTTCCCATCATAGGTGATTTCTACCCGAACAAGCAACGACAAGCTAAGAACAGGAGCATCTCAAATTCTTACCTTAGTGCACGAAGTCGGCACGAAGTCCTTCCTAGGAATGGCGCGTAGCCATTGTTTGAGAGCGTCGGCGTCTTTTAGGGAAGGAAAACACTTGTATCTTCTTTCCTGTTTGTAGTTGCCGGTGCATCCGGGTACACAACACTTATTCGGCATTGTCGCATCACTCCAGCATCACGCACGGAAAGGAAATTGCCGCAAAACAACAACGGAAAGCAACAAACGCGAAACACCGTCAACACCCACGCCGCCGAACCGTCACCACTGCCGCCGCGCTGCGCTCGCTGCCGCTGCGGCTTCCCCCGAGAGTCGGCCGGCCGGAAATGACGTCAGATTGCTGGGCGCAGGCCTGAAAAGATTTTCCGGGGGTGACGGTTGTATACGAGGGACTATTAGTCAGCTGCCCGCTCGTAACAAGTTCACGTGCTACGTGACGTCAAACAGGCTCGAAAAGAGTATGCCATACTCGCCGCCATGGCTACTGGTGGCGCTGACTGACATTCCCACGTTTAATTCACATATAAAAACCCTATAAAGAGGCTGGGGGCATTTCTGGGGGGGGGGGGGGCGCTCGCTTAAGGTAACACTGGAGAGAGGAGCGTGGTCATTACTTTTTTTCTTACTAGAACAAAAACTTTATCATTACCATAAATACTATTAATGTGTGTTCAAAGAGATTCTACTTATTGTCCTAATAGGTGGTGGTAGGTAGACGGCAAGCGAGAGGGGGTACCGACAGGCTTAGGGGGGGGGGGGAGGGGTTGCGGTTCGCCTCTACCACCCTCCTTCTGGATCCGCCACTGGCTGTCGACCATGAAGACCATGGAGAAAGGGTGTCCACTGTGAAAGGTCGGCAGGTTTTTTTTTTGAGGAGGGAGGGTGCACGGGCATTGCTGTGCCACCGCCTGGCTACGCCACTGGTAAGAGCGCATGCACATGCACGTGCACAGCGAGTCTTAAAAGTGATTTCGCATTACCATTAGTATTGTTACCCCACAAATCCTGCTTGTGAACCATTTACTTGGGAGCAGCGGCACTGAAGAAGCTAGGCTATAGAGAAAAACTAAACGAAAAAAAAAAAATTCGCAGCATATCCACGGAGTGAATGATAATGAGTGGGGCGAAGCGTCCATCAGTCTGTCTGTCCGTTCTTGCTTCCGTGCGTCCATCCGTTCGTGCGACCCATTCATCCGTACGTTTGTCTGTCATCCGTGCGACAATCGATCCATACGTCCCTCCATCTAGTGAACACCTCCAACTACAAACCATCCATATCTTTTCGTAAATCTTCATCGTATAGAAGTACCGCCATCCAGCGGACATTCTAAGGGACTAAACAAGAGGTGACTACTACTATAAGCACGGGACGTACGACAATGGCGTAAAAACCTTTGCCCCTGAAAAAAAAACATAAAAAAACAAACAAAAAGAAGGCTGATCAGCGGAAGCACCAATGGCGGGTGTGCCTTCTGTTCGAGAACGGTGTCTCTCGGCCTAAAGCTTCAGTGCCTTCAGTAGTAGCACCGCTATTACGCAATGGGCTAGACATCCGAATTATAGCCGAACGTCCACTGAACCTGACTGGTTTTCCCAGGATGACCAGGGTGCCGTCGCATTTTGTGCTCTTAACACCAGTCTTGTTTGCCCATCTTAAAATATCCTGTATAATTCATGCGAAGTTTGCGCTGTATACTGTGTTAAGGAACATATATGCTGCAGCCTTTGCATACGTAATAACTCCTAGATTGTAAACATTCTTGGCAGAATTGCCGACTCCTGCAAGAAAAATGAGAGGAGAAAATTTATTGAATGAAAGCTGTGAGTGACGTGGGAGGGTCCCCTTATTCCAGAAAACTTCTAGCCTGGACAGCCCGCCAGGCTCGAGCAACGAGTTGACGCTGCTCGACCAGTTCCGGCTAGAAAGATTAAAAAAAAACCCTGCACGGAAACACAGCACAGGCACAGCGAAAGGTGGAAGGGCGCTCTCTACAGCTTTTCTAAGAAACTAAACAGAAACAATGAGTTCTTTTAAATTGATAACATGCCCTAAGAGAACTCTACTGTCACAAGTTTCTTTGTCATAAGTTCATACTAGTGAAAAAAATTATTAGCGGAGGACAGTTTAATTTTGAAATTTCGCGCCGTCATCTCCACGCACGATTTGTATTTTCACCACGTTGGCTTGATAAAATTTTTGAAACTTAATATCTAAGTCTCTGACACCAAAGATTACAATTCACTTCACTTTATGAGGTTTGCGGTGTTTAGAGACAGAATCTTGAGATGTCGTCTCGACCCGCAGTTTTCTGTTCGCCAGTTCTCGCTTAACCCAGTGTCGTGTCGTGGTAAGAGTGGCGTTTTCAAGGTCGTGAAATTGTACTTTACTAATATGCATAAAAAAAAAGGTTTTGCTCTTTAAACGTCTTTCAAGTATTGTTGGGAATCTATACTACTAAAAGTATGCTTGCATGGTACCCACTACACCATAAAAGATAACTTTCAATGGACGTGTGGTACCCACTACATACCTGTAAAGCATACGTTCGAAATGTCCGTGCAACACCTGGTGGTTTTACTAGCCCTGAAACATTTTATTATGCAAAAATGTTTGCACGATTCCGTAGACATGAAGC
>WOVY01006817.1:0-48419 GCA_013436015.1 Rhipicephalus annulatus | reverse complement strand
GTTTCATTTTATTGATTAGCGTCTACGCGTTGACCCAATAAATGCCTTCAAAACCTATGACGTGATGGTTTTAGGCGGGAATCTTAAGCTGGCGTGTCGCCCCACATTTGTCTTTGTTTTTTTTGTACTTCACAATACTTCACAAGTTGTACTTCACAATTCCTAAAATCATTTTGCTCCTCAGTTTCCCTTTAATAAAGACTAAGGTGTAGAAAATTATTTTTCTTACACTGTGATAGAGACATTTAGCCTGTTACTGAATGGCACTCAAATACGGTACAATATTATAGGCGCCTCTCTTCTTTTCTTACTCGGGTCTTCCGCTCCTAATTCTGCTCCTAATTTCAGTACACACGAAACCCTTCTGTGAAATTACTTCGGGTTGTCATGCTTTACTGCTACCTACAGAGGACGCACTTTAACTGCAAATAGGAGCGGCTTAAGCACAACAAGGGGAAAAAAGGAGCATTACAGTAACATGGTATTGCATTTATTCATGCCGGAAAGGCAGCGTTCGACGTATTCGTAGCACCTCTCTCGATCCTGGTAGATAACGACAGGACTTGCAATCAAACTTTGTTTAATTTACTGGAGGAATTACAATAATTAGTATATACTACTTTTTCTTGAGTTACACATTTTGGTTAGATAGTTCGGTTACGTGGTCCTATAGCCGTAAAAGGCAATGGCGTGCGACCGCAACGACTGCACTCAGCTCCGCTCAACTGAATTACAGTGTTTTAGTTCTCAACTGAATATGTTTTTGCCACACCCTGGTGACGTAGCTGTCCAGTGTTCCGAAACGATGATCCGTATTGGGCCAGATGACGGTGAAAGGCACAGTTTCATTTTGGAACCCAAGGCAGCGCATGAACAGCACAGTATTTATGTACCGTATTTCCGTAACTTTCTAAAAGCCTTTTATAGCTAAGACCACGACTTTCTAGAACTCATTTCACTTTCGCACTGGAATGGCTGACAACCATTTTTTGTGACGACCGTGGTGCAGAGGAGACAGCACGTCATCTGTTACTGTCCCCGCTACAATTTGCAAAAACAATCACTTGTGGTCACATAGACCACCGTTCGATGACGGCAGTAACTAGCTTAGAATGTCTTTCTCAAAGGTCATCGCGGATAAAGGTGACGTAGGCAGTGCTCAAATTCTCGAAGACATCGGGCTTGCGCTGGTGGTTACAGACAAATGGTGTCCTTTTAATTCAAGATAAGGGGCTTTGCGTGTCAGTGCCCCCCCCCATCTCATCCCCCTCTCCCTGTCTCTAACTTTCAAGCTCCCCCCTCTCTTTGCCAAGCGTAGAGTAGCGTACCACCTTTTCTATGCTGATTAACATCACTGCCTTTTCCTCTCCCTCTCCCTCTCCCTCTCCTGCCTATGTCTCGTTTAAAAAGGGAATCTTACATTGTGGGAAAGTTACGAACTCCCAGAGAACGTGAATTGATAAAGCGCTCCGTGGATACATGCGTTGTGTGGTAAAGGCTTCCTGATAATCTCCACAAGACAGTCTAGAGAGCCTGATGTAGCACGGTATTACATCTCGAGGTTGATAACGCAAAGAAAACGGCCACTTCGGGCCTTCTGTCGTCCTGCGTCGTTTCCTCGTTCTAAATCACAAGCCTTTCCCGACAGGCTATTCACAAATATATTCTACACGTCTTGTTACTGTACTACGATTTCGACCATTATATCGAACGCGTGCGTACCAATACTACATACGAATATCGGCGGCTGCAACAGCTGCTGCCGCGCGTATCGGATTCATTCATGTATAGCGCGATGGAAAGTCGCGACAAGCTCGCATAGATGCCGCGGGTGGCGGCTGCCGCGCGGGGGTCGGAGGCGGCACACTTGAAAGCTCGTGTTCTCGCGGCCACGGCTCGCTTGAAGCCTCGTTGTCGGCAACCGCCGTGCGTGGCTGCGAACGAAGGCTTGTAGAGCTGTGCCGATCGACCCACGGCTCCCGTCCGACGAGCCGTTTCCTGCTGCTAACGAAGGGCCCTTGCCAACAGCTCGTCGCGCGCGTTCACTCTGCTGTGCAGCGCACAGAGGCCGTGACGAGTGCTTATCGGAAAAAATCGCGACCGCAGGGATCGTTGTTCACCCTACGTGCACGAAGTGTAAGTTTGAAAGTGGAGAGACGGTCTGGGGGAGGAGAGACGCGGGGCAACTCTCTCTAGTTTGCCCTTTGAAAAGCATATTTTGGTGCGCACACAAGAGCGCGTCACCTTGTACAGAATGATTGATATGATTTGATTGATGTGTGGGGTTTAACGTCCCCAAACCACCATATGATTATGAGAGACGCCGTAGTGGAGGGCTTCGGAAATTTCGACCACCTGCGGTTCTTTAAGGTGGACCCAAATCTGAGCAACACGGGCCTACAACATTTCCGCCTCCATCGGAAATGCAGCCGCCGCAGCCGGGATCCGATCCCACGACCTGCGGGTCAGCATCCAAGTACCTTAGCCACTAGACCACCACGGCGGGGTAACCTTGTACAGACTGTCAATGTCGTGTTGTTCGTGCGTCTCTGCTTGCGTGATTCAGGTGTTAATGGCGGGGAGTCTAAACGAAATTGGTTGCGAATAAGGGTTGGGAGCTTTGCTCTGCAACTAGCATCATGCGAAATTATGAGCTTATGCGCGTGCCAGCCGCAAATAAGCCAGTTTTTTTTTTCTTAATGCGCTCTGGCAGACGCCCTTATCTCCCAGTGAAGAATTCATTTCAGCTCAAGTGTACGTTTCATTCGCATAAACGATTGCGACAGTGAAAGTGACAAGCTTTCTTAGGATAAAGGTCGAACTTTGTTCATTGGTATCAGGGTTATATAAACAGCTCACGTGGAGAGCCTTTGTTGGCAATTGTTTGAAAAGGGGTGAAGAATGTAATGAGTGCACCGACAGTTACGTAGAATCGAAAGAGATAATCCCGAACGGTTCAGTCCTCAATGAAAACAAGCAGGCAGAAGAACAAACTGGAGCTGTGCGTGTATTCAGTCGATAGACAGGATGGTTACGCCATGACATCGGCAAGGGAGAGGAAGTCGAGCGACGCATGTGTGTGTCGAGCTCTGTATAGATGCCATAATTCGATAAATATGGTGGCCTACGAACGAATGAACACGCGAACAAACAAACAAAGAAACAACGAACAATCCATTGACTGATTACCAACAGAAAGCACAGAGAGAGAATGCTCAGATAGGCAGTAACAAATGCCATGTATACTTTTCGTTGTCTACACTGCGAAGGGGTGAGAAGTTTGGGCTGACAAAAAAAAAGGAGAGAAGAACAAGAGGGGGAGGGGAAGTGAACAGTCATAGATTGGCATAGAACAGCGGTGACAGGAGGCTTGATAAGAATATCTCATCAATGCTGACATACATTCAAAAACTAACTTATGTAACAAAAGGCATGGCTGCACAGTTCTACATGTCTTCATGACACTTGACACGTGTAACGCAAGGCGGGAATTACAACCTCGCGTACAGCCTATTCTATAACCGAAAACAGTCATTTCTGAGCAGTCATGCACTTCAATGACTCCATATGGTTATATCCGTATACTGGCTAAACCCTTTGCCTGAAAGGGAAGCTGTGCTCTGTATACTGGGTTGGGCGTTTCTGTATCGGCCCGACTGCACGAACTCCCAAAATAAACCAATAGCAAACGAGGAATCACCAAGTGCCCTTTTCTTCATTGCGTATGAATCAAGAACAAAAAAAAATGAAACCCAGAAAAGTACGTTGCCTTTATACAGCACACCATTCTAGTTTCAAATTCGAGGACCACCATATATCATATCTCCCATATCTCCCAGTTGTTCACAGGTTCTTGTCATTGTGCAATGCAATGAAATTGCAGAGCTCGCAAACATCACAATGCTCGTTGACAGACTACTATATCCGGAGTTCTTATATTGTATCCCTATTAAGCAGTGAGCAGCTGTTACATGTCCGAGATTATGTGAGACGATAAAGAAGTCCTTCTATTAGGTACAAGTAGCAGCATACACAACGGTGTGTCCTTGGGATCCACCACACTGTGCGCGTCAAAGACTCCCAGTGAAATATAGCTTCCCATGAGAAACAAACCCTTTACGGCCAAAACCTCAAGTTTCACTATACATGTACATACGGCGCCAATTTAAGTAGGGGATTGCGCTGGGATAATCGCTTATTTATAGTGGCTTGCCACCTGCGTCGAGTCGGATGCACACCGCAAAACGCTTCATGCGTAGCCGGGAGGACATCGCAATTGCATTACTTGGCGGGACGCTAGGCGGTTTCTTTTTGTGTGGCTAGTACCCAAACGCTTTCTTTGGAATCTGTCCAGCTATAGAAAACTATGCTGGAACTCATTCGCATGTCTGAAGAGGCTGTGATTCTCGGTTTTATTTATCGATGTGTCGTTGTTTTCGTTGGTGCTTGTTACTAGGGTCATTACAGTGCACGCCGGCGCAAAATTAGAAACTCTTCCGAATGCCGTATGCAGGCGCGTGTGCTATATCTAGGGCCGTAGCCGGAGGGGGGGGGAGGGCTGCTCTTACCATCCGCGAAAGCTTGATGGAAGGTATTTTTACAAAAATAAATAACAAAAATGGGTGTTTTTGTCAAATATTCATGGCCTTCAGCCCCAGAGCTCCCTCCCCCTCCTAAAAGAAAATCTCTGACCATGGTTTTGGCTGCAGTCCTGGCCGTCTCGTCAGCAAGGGAGTGCAGTAAAGGCACTAGCCCCCCCCCCCCCCCTTTCTCCCGGGCCACAACTGCACTTGGTCCACTCTAAAGTCACTCCAGTCTTTTACCCTCCCCCAGCACCGATGTAACACGGACTGAGCATATCCAAAGACGAAATACTGCAGGCGCCCATATGGCTACAGTGGTTGTAGGAACAGTATTGAAAGAACGACTCGGATAGGCTGGCTACGTTTCGGAAGGTGAACCTAAAATCAACTCTTCACACGAAAAATTTTCACACCTTTACAGGTGCAAAAAAAGAAGCTTGGTTGTCCCATGGCTGAACAGATTTCAGAAAATGATTCTTACAACACGTGAGCCTATTCTGCGTCTGTCGATTGATGCGGCCGCAAAGACCACTCAACTGTGTCGGAGCCGAGAACACCATGCATATTAAATTCTTGATATTGTGCGATAACTTATGTACGTATGACATAACCACACAAAATTGCATTTGCCACTCGGATATGCAAGCTGACTCCAGCTGAAAACCCAGCTGCAGGGTCAGCTGGGTTTCTAACTAAAATGTCACTTAACGTTGACACTGAAAAGGACGCCTTTTCATATCCCATATATGGCTGATTTCTGAAGGGGACATGGCGTCTGGTTTTAAAGAAAAAAAATAGTGATATTAATTTCTACATTCACCAAAATCCGTACGACGATTCTGAAATATTGATTTCGTGTGTACATGAAGTTTCAATTGATAGTGACATCATATAGGATGCCTCAAGAAATAAAAAAAAAAGAGAGGCTCGAGACTGGTCCCGTTCCCGTAGTTTACCCTAAGCGAAGTAGACGAGAAAATAAGTTCGACTACTACCGTCTTTACTCGATCGTAAAACGAAGGGTGACTGTTCATTGGCGGAATACACTATTGGACTAGTTGGCTATCTATACATGCACACAAAAAGAATAAGCGCGCACCAGCACACGAAAAGAGAGCAGCCACAGGACTGGTGGTTCGAAAAACAGTTTATTTTTACCATGCAACCACGGCATTTATACGCACGTCTCATATAAGCCCTACAGTACAAGGTGCAAGTTACAGCTGCGCATGTCAAAAAAAGCCCTACAAAAATTACAACTCAGACGCGAGCAAGGATATAAAGCACTATAGTTGTAGCACGAGAACAGAACGACGACAAAGAGACAAGGACACGAGCGTGAACTTCCAACTCTTCCTTCTTGTCTCTTTGTCGTCGTTCTGTTCTCACACTATAACTATCGTCATGTCATACCAACTAGCCCAAACTGCCGCACTTCTAAGATATAAAGGAGGCGGCAAACAGACGTGGAGTGCCTCTGTCTTTTTCCGGTGATTATTGGGCGTTTACAAAACCTGTAGCCACGTGGCCTCAGCAGCGCGTGAACGTAACGAACGATTATCCAAGTACTCTGCGGTGGATGAAGCATACGAAGTCTTCGAAGTGCCTATAGCGATATCGAGCTTATCAGCTCACGAACAGCGTGCAGGTCAGTGACGGCTGTGCAGAGTTCCCGCTTGTGACAACGAAAGAAACATTTCGAGCCCGCGAGACGAAATGAGCATGCCACATTTGCAGTTCCGGGTTCGATATGCTTACAGTAACGTCCACCTCAGTGGAACAGTGCACGTGCACGGCTGCTGACCGGAATGTCATGAGTTCGATCCCAGCCGGCCGCATTTTGACAATGGCGGAATGGTAGAGGCCTGTGTGCTGTGCGAACACCCGATGGTCAAAATTTCCGGAGTCCTCCATCCACTACGGCGTTTCTCATAATCATATGGTGGCTGTGGAACGCAAAACGCCAGATATATTGTTTAATACTGCCTACAGTAACAACTTGCTTGTGCATATTAAAAACACTTTTTTGTGTTTTGCTTGCATGCGATGCACGAGCAGTGTATGCACGAGCACTCCCGTATTGAAAAAGGACACTCAGAGCATGTTGCCACTGGTACAGAAGTGCCACCGCTCGTTGGTGCTCGTGGAAGCATGTGTTGGACTGTGGTAGTGAGGGGAAGAACACCTACTGAGTAGGATTATTCCTTACGGTCACTAAAGCGTTGGGACTCCCTCGTTGGATTTCGTGCCGACCGGTTCTGCCCTCGCGATCTCCGACGACAGCGCAGCTCTGGCCGACTGGGCTCGCCCTACGCCATCTCCTGACGCCGACCTCCGACGACAGTGCAGCTCTGGCCGACTGGACTCACCCTACGCCATCTCCTGACGCCGACAAGAGCTCTCGTCGAGTGGTGCCCCGTCCTCGGACTCCTGCGACCGTGTTTCCATCTTTCCTATCCTCTCTTTACTTCCGTCGCTCTCTGGGACCTGCATGCGCCTCACTCTCGCCTTCCTCTCTCTATATATGCACATTTTAACACTATCCTTTGAATCCCTCCTTACCCTTACCATTGTGAGCTACTGATGAGGTGTCGCACCTGATGCAGACAGGTACGGGGCTCACTTTCCTCTTCTTTTCCCTTCAAGAACCACATAAGAAAGAAAGCGTCGGAATTTATTTCACAAAGTGTACAGTGCCAGCGTGGTGCTTTAAAACTCGCGCACTTTCGCATACAATCGAATAAGCTCGGTGGAGCGCGCCGTGGGGCAGGCGCAGGTGCCCCATGGTGCGCTCATACCATAAGCGTGGTATGTTGTGATGTTCTTACATGACACGCGTGTCAGGATTATCATGTTTGCACCAGTCATATATTTCGTCATCCATTGATATCACGTAACGCCAAATTTGGTATATGTGGAGCTAGCAAAACAGCCGCGAGCGCATCGTGAAGGGCTCACTATACTAAAATGTAACATTGACGCGCATACACGCTGGACACAGTGACGCTACGTTAGCAAAACGCGAGCACTCTATAGTCGGACGCCAGGCGCGACCAGCGTCCGTCGGCGCGGCCCCACGGCAACCGGCGCGAAATTGGACATACTACATGTGGCGCCGATGCGTTACCCGGACAACACTGCGTCTCCCTTTTTTCGTGACGGAGAGACGCTGGACGCACTGAAACGCGCATGCGTCATAGCAACACAGCTCGGCGCACGCCTGCGAGTATATGGCAGGGCCGGCGCCTGGCGTGGCAACGCCGGCGTGACGCGACGAAATGAACGCCAGCGAGCACGCGCACCGCCTCACGTTGAAATGTATTGGCGCCTTCACTGTGGCATGTAGTCATGTTCTCACATGACACGCATCTCACGATTATCATGTTTGCACCAGTCACATACCTTCGTCAATCATCGGCGTCACGTAATACCAACTTTGGCATATGTAAAGCTAGCGAAACGGCCGCGAGCGCATTATCAGTGTGGCATGTAGTCATGTTTTTGCATGACCCGCATGTCGTGATTATCGTGTTTGAATGTGTCATTTACCTATTTCGTCCGTTCGCGTCCCGTTATGCAGAGTTAAGTACATGTGAAGCTAGCGAAACGTCCACGAGCGCATCATGAGCTAGCATGTAGTCATGTTGTTACATGACACGCATCTCATGTGTTATCATGCTTGCACCAGTGTCACACCTTGATCATCCATTCACGTCCCGTAATACCAAATAAGTGAGACTGGTGGAACGGCCGCCAGCGCATCATGAGTGTGGCATGTAGTCATGTTGTTACATGACAGACATCTCATGATTATAATGTTTGCACCAGTCACATCGCTTTGTCGTCCATTCACGTATTGTAATAGCAAATTTGGTATATGTGACGCTAGCGAAACGGCCGCGAGCGCGTCATGAGCATGGCATGTAGCCATGTTGTTACATGACATGCACGTCATGCTAGGGTATGTCGCTTGTGTTCGCCATGCAATCATGCCATACCATCACAGTTTTTCAACATGCCATGTGAACAAAACTACAGCAAGAGCTGCAGAACCATGAAACGTAAATCATGACGTTAATGACATACATGTCATGATTTCACGTTAAGGCTAGACTAATATGTTCTTCATACAGTCATATTATGCCGTGCCAAGTTTGGTATCGATATCATCATTGAAACGGCCAGAAGAGCTAAAAGTCGTAGGCGGCTAGATAGATAGATAGATAGATAGATAGATAGATAGATAGATAGATAGATACGCTCAAAGCCGCCGTAGTTCGCTAAGAAATGCGTCACATTTAAAAACTATTTAACGATTTAGAGCACTATGCGAGAGTACAAAGCCATCCCTGTTCCGCTATCTAGCACCAAGTACGGATATAGGAGCCCGTGTGTTCAAAAAAAAAAAAGGCAGATCGCACGTACAGTGGGAATCTATGATATGCGAAGCACGAAGGAGGAAGGTTGATATGCCACTTTCAAATCACGACAACGCTACGAGGTGGAGGTAAAGTATGCCGTACACGACTTCCGTGTCATGATTATCATTTCTGAATGTGTCGTTTGCCTTCGTCGTCTATTGACGTCACGTGATGCCATATTTAGTATATGTGGAGCAAGCGAAGTGACCGCGAGCACGCTATGAGCGTGGTATGTTGTCATGTTCTTACATGACACGCGTCTCATGATTGTCATGTTTGCACCAGTCATATAACTTCGTCGTCCATTGACGTCCCGTAACACCAAATTTGCTATATGCGGAGCCAGCGAAACGGCGTCGAGTGCATCATGAAGGGCCCAATGTACTCCAACGTAACGTTGACAGCGACGCTACGTTAGCAAAGCACGAGCACTCTATAGTTTGACGCCAAGCGCGACCAGCGTCCGTCGGCGTGACGCGATGGCAACCGGCGCGAAATGCGACATGCTGCATTTCCTGCCAATGCGTTACGCAGACAGCACTGCGTCTGCCTCTTTTCGAAACGGAGGGACGCCGGACGCTCTGAAACGCGCATGCCTGAAAGCAACGCATCGCGCTCCTAGCTGCGAGTATATGGCACGAGCGGCGCCTGGCATGGCAACGCCGGCGTGACGCGACGAAACGAACGCCGACGCCACGTAGAAGTGTCTTGCTGCCTTGACTGGGGAACGTAGTCATGTTTTCACATGACACGCATCTCATGATTATCATGTTTGCACCAGTCACATACCTTCGTCATCCATTGACGTCTCGTAATACCAAATTTGGCATATGTGAAGCTCATGAGTGTGGCGTATAGTGGCATAGTCTGGCTCATGAGTGTGGCGTATATCATGAGTGTGGCGTATAGTCATGTTGTTACATGACACGCATGTCGTGATTATCGTGTTTGGATGTGTCATTTACCTATGTAGTCCGATAAGAGGGGATAACGATTTAGAGCACAGGGTACTCTACTATGGGAGAGCTTAAAGCCGTCCCGAGCTTTGGATGACATCAAGCAGTGCTGTTGGTGTCAAAAATTTAAACGACAATGCCACGAATAACAGAACTTACTACACGAACGAGGGGCTGCCTGCATGCTATTCGTCAAAACCGCAACTCTTTCACAACGTTTCTGCAGATGTTCTGACATATCCTGTGTTCTGGCAATAAGGAATCAATTTGACTTGGTTATTCCGCGAAGTATTGTGTTTTTGGCATGTGCCTTTTAGCCTAGCTTTAAATAATTCAAGCACGCTGAACATTTGATACTTACAAAGCACATGCAGCCTCTGCGTTGAGAGGAATGCGTTTATTCATGTAGTTCACGGCAGAATGAGTGTATGACGTCTCACGTACGCTCATGTTCGAGCAGACAAGATAAAAAAAATTGCCCGCAGCTTCCCTCGGGGGAACACTGAGGAGGATGCGGAGCATATAATTGGTTAACGGGGTGTTAAAGTGCGACTTACTTGGGTCGATGGCTAAATTGGTTAACGTGGTTGTGAAATGGGGTGTTAAATGAGTGAACACGTACACACGTATGCGAAAGGGCGGCGCTGGTCGAAGGGACGTCGATCATTGTGTTTGTGGATTCGTTGGAATTCATTTCACCGCGACCTTGGACGTCGACGCGCCGTACAAACCAACCGACGAGCGGCAACTGAGTGAGCGAGCGCCGACCTTGAGTATATATACAGCGCGACGGCGCATGCACTGTCAGCTGTCGAATGTTCGAGAAGGGGGAGAAGCGCAACGGCGCATGCGCGCGCGTCAGCTGCCGATGTTCTCGAAGCGTGACGGCGCATGCGCGCTACATTATACAGCTAGCGAATGTTCGTGAAGAGGAGAAGCGCACGCGGTGTGTAGAGGAGGAAGGGTGCACAGATGGTGGAGGAGTGAAGCGCGCGCGGTGTGTAGAGGAGGAAGGGATGCACAGATGGTGGAAGAAAGAGGAGGAAGCTTGCGGACGGCGCCGCACTACAAGCCTCGAGTATTAGATGCTCCGCATCTAAAAAAAGGATTTATTTTTAAAACCCAAGTCCAGGTCTGAGCTCTATAAGGTGAGGCTTTACTGACCTCTCCTAACACAGTTAGGAAATGGTTCAGGAGGATTGCCCACGAGGAGTTTCTTTCGCGCAGATTCGCACTTAATGTAAGTATATATGTTAGAGCGGAGTGATTGGCGTTGTGGCGTATTGGCTCTGGTGCATATGCCAGTAGGTGTGGAATAGAATATGGAACCGTGTTACGCTGCTCGCTCAAGGATGCGGGTTCAATTCCCAGCCACGCCGATCGCTACTTGATAGATGCAGTATGCGAGAACGACCCATGCATGCACTTGGTTATCGGTGCGCATAAGAAAGTCAGGGTGATCAAAAACGAATCTCGCGTGCCTCATTATTACGGCATCCCTCATAATTGTATCTTGGCTAACAAACTCTTTAATGAAAAGCAGAAAATTCTGACAGCGCACTTAAGTAAGACGCCTATATATGCTACTCTGTATAGAAACGGGATTGAAGACAAACGGCTTGAGAAGAAGGGCAGGCAAAGAGAAGAAAAAGAAAAACGAAGAGAAAACACTATCGTGATATCCGCTTGTCTCCACCATAGAGTTTCCTAAAGTTAACTAGAGGGCACTCTGGCGCTGCGATCGTTCAGCGACCATGCATGATGGGTAGCACACACATTTGCCTACTCTTCGTATACCTGCGGGCGGCGAATCGTACTTGCGGCTTCGTTTATTGCCGTGTTTCGGTTTTGTTTTGAAAGAAAGATTGCACCCTTTTGAACTTCGTGGGCCGATTAGGAAAGTAAGTCTAAAAAAATAAAATGGTGAAGCGCAACCGCTGAACATTTGCTAATACTTGTTTCGTAAGAAAACAGCTCCGAGCTACACGAACACACAGGGAGCCAAAAGCCGGCCAGAAGTACGAAGCTTAGACAAATGTGTGTACTACCCACCAGTCCCATATGCTCGCTGAAGCGCATGCGTTGCAGCTCCTATAGACACTATAGCGCCAGAGTTCCCATCTATAGTGTATATTAGGAAACTCTATGGTCTCCACATGATGGCCATTAGGCAAGTTACGACGCATTTTATCTATTATTGGGCACCCTCTAGAAATCGGATCCAAAATTTTAAAATGGTCCTTATTTGATGAGTCAGAGGAGCAGGTCCAAATATATTTTTCGGGATCTATAGCAGTTTGTGCAAAGTTGAACGTATACAACCTGTTTCAGAACCAAGATCTTTCTTCTCTGTATGTCTGGTATATAGTCTAACAAAATGTGTTCGACACAATCTAACGCACCACAGTTGTCACAGTGTATAGTAGAGATAATAGACGCGCCCCACTGAGACAGTGGCTAAGGTATATGCTGACCCGCAGGCCGCGGGATCGAATCCCGCCTGCGGCGGCTGCATTTCCGATGGAGGCGGAAACGTCGTAGGCCCGTGTGCTCAGATTTGGGTGCACGTTAAAGAACCCCAGGTGGTAGAAATTTCTGGAGCCCTCCACTACGGCGTCTCTCATAATTCTATGGTGGTTTTGGGACGTTAAACCCCACATATCATCAGATGATAGACGTATCATCTGATGATATGTGGGGTTTAACGTGTGAACGATATGTGGGGTTTAACGTGTGATATGTGGGTTTTAAAGTGTGGACAAGGTAAACAAAATTTCGAGCACTGAATGGCTTTCGCAGTAAAGTCGAGGCTATACTTCAAACGACCACCACGTGGTTCGCCATAAGCGACCCCTAAACCACTGCGAGTTCCGGGACGAAAGAGCGGCTTATTCCTCGCCTTCATTGCCCTTCGTGCAGGCGCTATCGACACCTCGCCTCTTACTCCTTCATGAAGACACGTGGACTATATTATGCCTAATTACGAAGCCTATCAGGATTTGTCATTTTTTCTTGGTTGCATGCCGTTATCTTTGCTTGCACATTCAAAAACGCGCAAACGGAAATGAAATCAACTGATCACACAGGACTCTCATGCGAGACAAAACAGCACTTTCGTGTGACTGCAAGATATATTATAAAAAGATAGCTTGCAACTAGATATTTGGTATATATGGACCAATCAAGAGCTTATTTCTGCAACGTGAACAGAGCGTAAGGAATTAAGCCGAAAGCGCGGGAAGCGCTCGGAAAGAATAACGCACTCGTGTTTTTTTTTCGTATTTTTAAAGCTTGTTTAGGTATCCTTACGCCGGCTTCGAAAGAAAGGAGGCAGTCCTTATAACTCACGCGAATTGAGAAGAGGTATACTTGCAGTGCGATCCTTTTTTTTTGAGAAAATGGTCCGCGTACACTATATGTGTGTGCAATCAATAGCCTGCCACACTCGTTCAGGATATTAACGTTTGAAAAATTTCGTCGATATATCTGTCCATCTTCATAATGATCTATAGGTATACCGGCCGCTTTCCAGGAACAACAGATCGATAAGAGGAAACGCACACTTGCCTATGGCGTCGATGCTTGGTTCAGTTACAAACGTATATATAGACGACACGCGCATGCGCGGTACAATAGAGACGAACAGACGGGGACCGTGTGCCCTGGATGTACCATCCCCAAGTTTCATTGAGTGACCGTGCGCGCTTGTCGTTTTTCGATTACTTCATATGCACTCAGCTCTGCCATATCATCGCCAAAAACTATCAATGCCTTCTCGCGACCCACGACTGTGTAAAGCCGTCGATATGTGGCGATTGTGTAATGCCACAAAATGTTTATAAAACGTTTCCCTGTACGAGTTCTAATAGCCGTCTATGGAGAAAGATGGAAATTTCCGATAGCCGGCCTCCATTAAGGGACCACGATTTTTTTTCGTAGGAAACTTTCAAACACAGGAACTGGCTAGGGCATGGCTTCACGGGCCAGATCCCTGAGGTTGAACTCAAATACACCCAGCTCTCGCCACACCGGATACCGTATTCATACACACATTGCGCAGGTATATACAGATGCAACACGGACGGCAACATTATGCCGTAGTATATATGCGTTCCCGCTATGCATACAGCCATCTTTGAGTACTTGTGGGGGGGGGGGGGGACAGACCCCGGCCCTCGTACAACACTCACAGAGTCGTACACATATGGAGATCTTATTATTCTCCCGGTCTCGTACATTCATACTTTTTGTGTCCTTTCTTGTTGTGCGTATACACATGCAGGATGCCCTTTTTCTTGTTTTCAATTACGCGACGCTAACGACGTTGAAACACGCGACGCTTGGTCGGAACGTCCATTGTGTAAATGTGGTGCGACGCAATTGGTCAAACGAGAAGTGTACCGAACGCGTGGGCGTCCGCCCATTGGCCGGCCGTTTCGCTCACGGAAAGCGACTTTGGGGGGCTCAGTCAAGTGTTCTGATTGGATCCCTCTCCCCCCCCCCCACCCCTCTTTTCCTTTGTCGTTGTGTACAGTCGTCATCGGCGGCGGCGTTGCGCGAAGAGTGCGATGAAAACGCCGTGTGTTTCGCCCACACAACTGCGGGAGGCACGCAAGCGTGTCTCTTATAGTAGGAGCGGGCAGTTTCATTTGGAAACTGCGTTGGGAGGACCCGCGGAATGGAACGGAATGTTATTGTACACGCCCGTTTCGTTTCAGAACGGTGCGACGCTGTTATATTCCTCAGTCCATAAGGTCTTTGTATTTTAGTTCACCTTCGTGTCTCAGACTCATCTCTTTCTCGTCTTTTCTGAGGCAAGAAAACCCGGATAATAAGGGTTAGGATGCGTGCAAACCTACTCCGGCGTGGCTAATGGTTAGTAAATGTATAGGAAGGAAAGAAGAAAATCACAGGGACGATTCGCCGAGGCTTTCTTTGCGGCGGGAATTACGCATCCGTGTCCGCAGGTGCACGTTATCTTTCGTATACGTCAATACCATGGCCACGTTCCTCGAACAGAAAACAAATGCGACTCTTCTCAGGGTTTCCCTTGTTGACTACTTCGCACCAAATCGGCTACTTGTCGACCCGTTTGACGTCGAATAGAAAAAGAGAGAAAGAGAACATAAGGAGAAAGGTAGGGAGGTTAACCAGGGCTGAGACCCGGTAGGCTACCCTGCACTTGGAAAGGGGAGAGGGGAAGGAAAGTTATAGAGGAGGAGAAAAAAGGTCACTGACTGGGCTAACAGTTTCACCACCACAAACGATGAAACAGCCCGGTGTCGAAGACGCAACAGTGCTTTCGTTGCCTTTCGGAATTGGGATGGGCAGTGTCATGGTCCCAATACTTTCTCGATAGTGAAATCACTTCTGTCCAGTTGATTTAAGACACTGCGTAGGTGAAGCCTCTCGGTTGTCGAAAATTTTTACTATAAGCATGCACCATGACTTTTTACTGGCTACGTTAAAATTTCTGCTTTTACTTATTCAAAATGGTTTTACTCATTCATCAATACTAAAAAGTGTTGAGGATGTCATGGATACCTGTTTTATTTGGCCACAAATCTCGCGATAATATTAAATGACATGGCAACTTTGGCTACATTTGGTTCCAGCTCTGACGCCTTTTCAGTTCCACTCAACGGAGATCCTACCTCTTGTATATAACTTCGCAAAAGACCACATCGCCCGACAACTCCTTTGCACGTCCCCCGCCTGTCCTCGCGTAGGGTACGAAGAAAATAAATCTGCTGGTTGTGCGGGCGCACAATATTACGTTTGAAACCCCCTAAAACTGCAGCTGAGATCACTTTTAGAAAATGTTCAAGAGATCACGAAAGCCGACGACTGGAGAACTTGTGTTGTGTTTGCCTCGGTGCGCATTACTACAATTCCAAACTTATAATCATGAAAGAAGAAGCGTTGCAATCCTTACAGTCAGATAATTTGTTACATATATCATCTGATTGCATCCATTAGTGACATGGCTTCAATGAAAAGTTTAGATACATACGTTATGCGGTACATACTTTCCTTTTTCCGGCCATCCTCAAAGATATAAGATTCTCAAAAGGGAGAAACGAAGAAAAAAGTGAGCCCCGTAACTGTCTGCATCATATATAGTGCGATACCTCAACAGTAGCTCACGAGGGACGGTGGTGAGGAGGGATTAAAAGGTTAGGGAGGAATCAAAGGTATAGAGATAGAGGGAGGCGCAGGGACAAAGATAACACGGAAATAAGGAGAAGATGGGAAAGATGAACACGATCGCAGGAGTCTGAGGATGGGGCGCCACTCAGCGAGAGCTCTTGTCGGCGTAAGGAAATGGCGTAGGGCGAGCCAGTCGGCCAAAGCTATGCTGTCGTCGGAGATCACGGAGGCACAACCGGTCGGCACGAAATCCAGTGAGCGAGTCCGCCTCTGACTTGCGGTCCGGGAGTTCTATACACACTGCAGTGAATTTACTGTCTCTCCCTTTTTCTCTTTTCTTTATTTTCCCTCCCCTATTTTTCTGTCCCCTAACCTGATTCCCCAGGGTAGCCAACCAGATGTCTTTCTGGTTAAGCGCCCTGCCTTCTCCCTTTGTCTTCTTCCCTTCCCATTTTCCATGAAACTGCTGGGAAGTTTTGGTCTCCCTAGAGTGACCTGCAAAATCATGACGCCCCGTGACTTCAATGTTCGGAGTGGGCTCAAGAATGAAGTTTATCGCTCAACATCCATTGTCGGTGAATCCCGCATTTTTTTCTTAAAATGCAAAAGATGCATATCTGTGGAATCGTATTGCAAACATCTTGAACAGTTTTCCAATTTTTGTGAATGTTGTTGGTGCTTGCGCGTAACTTCATTTCGACATTATCCGTATGCGAGAGGAAAAAAAGTGATTTTTACGTCATAAAAAGTGGCAGAGTATAAAAAAAAAACAATGTGTTGACAATCCATAATAGAGAGCTACAAATTTCCACTCGCGCTTTACACAACCTGAATGGTATTAAAAAAATCGCATACGGATGTAGTTTAATTGTGATGGAAGTCTGAAAGTGCGCTTGGTGCTTTCCACGCCGAGAACAGTCTCGACACAACAGGCCGTGGGGATCCTTCAGTTGTGTAATCTGTCTAAAGCGAATGAATCGAAGGCGGGACTTTTGTTTTCAGCCTTGCACACGTGCACGCCACCGCGAAAATAACACCCGCGACAGCGGCGGCCATGCCAATTCTGCAGCGCAACTGTCCAGCACCTCTCTTTCCGACACGTGTACGGGGCAATATTTTATTTCATTTTTCTTTCATTTCACTTCTTTATTTCAGATAACCGTGATGCGAAGAAAAAAAAAAGCACATGCTCTGCCTAACGTGACCCCAACGCCCGAATGCACGCACTCAGAGCATGTATCAATTAAGGGAAACAGCACTGTACTGTAATAATACGTACCAAACGCAGTTTCATACAAAGTGAACAAGGTGCATAGTTTTACAACAACAACAACAACAACAACAACAACAACAACAACAACAACAAGAGCAACAACAACAACAACGACGACGACGACGATGACAACGACAACAACAACAACAAGAGCAACAACAACAGCAACAATAGCAATAACAATAACAAAAAACAATAACAATAATAATAACAACAGTAATAATAATAACAGTGAAATTACAAATCAGTTAGCCTCAGGAACAGATAATTTCTTACGCAACCTATTGATTCATAGGACATGAAAGGAGCTAAGCTTTATCATTCTTTTTGCTAGCTCAGCGACGCACATTTTTGAACGATTTATATGACCTGTGTATGTCCGCTGAGAAAGCTATAGAAATTATGTAAGCACTTGGCTTCTGTACATATATAGTTGGCTGGCGCTCGCAAAATACTTATTATTAAGCTCAATTTCATATCACGACGCGCCTTTAAGTGTTTCAGACGTCCTGCGGCGATCCATGTTGGAGCTTTTCGAGGAATCAATCAGGTGTCAAGCCATTTTCTCGAAATGTCGATTAACGAGGCGGAATACTGATGACGTCGAAAGTCAAAGACGTATGTTCGTGTTCTTGTATTGTTCGTTAAGCTATACACAGGTGAGCTCGTGATAAGCGATCAGCTGCGTATTTGTATCAGCTGCGTATAAGCGACAGCTGCTCGAACTCACCAATTGAAGTGATGAAAGGCTCAGCGCCAGGCCCAGCTCGCGAATGCTGACGTCTGACGCCCTTTGCATCAGCTTCCATAAACTGTCGCCGAGCACCAGAGACGGCACGAGCACTCGGAAGCGAGCCTTCACTTACAACCGACCGTGAAACAGACGGACCGACACACAACTCACATTTGTCTCTCTCGGCGGCTATAGCCACCACAGTATCTCACCTCCCTCGTTCCTCAAAGAGCGAGAACCCTGCGAAGGCTAGACAACTCGGCGGCTAAAATATTTAGGCGAGAATTCACGCGTCCAGTTCATGCATGCACGCGCCTCGTGCTGGATAGATGGATGTATCCGGCTGTGCCCTTTAGATCGGGCTGTGGCTACCGCCACCTAGCCACAAAGTTAAGTGCTATCACTGTGTGTTGAAGGATTGAATATCACTCGCGCCTCGATTGTAGCCACCAATCAGTTAGCCTCCTCCTGGTTATTTCTACCCGTTTAAAGTCCATTTTGCATCGACGTTCGGACAAAGCGCCGCCTAGTGGCTGTCCTAAGCAACAATACGTATACTGCAGTGTATCCGCTCTATTCTCTCTTGCACGCATATGCGATCTATGCATGCAACTATACAGATGAAAGAGTGGGAGGTACATGAGCCGGTTAAACAACGGTGGTCAGTCACGTATATATCACGTATATATATATACTAAAAGAGATGGATATACAGAGACAAACGAAAGCAGCCAAATGACGGGCAAACGTATCAGAGAAGTGCCGCTCTTTTTCTCTCTCTCTCAGCGGCGCAAAAAGAAGGCGTTTCCGCATGCGTGCTCGCTCGAATGAGAGAGGGGGCCAGAAGCCAGCCCGAGGAGAGCCTTATCAGGCGAGCCATGCCTCGGGGCGAGGTGATAAATGATCGCCTTATCGGCTCACGCGCCCGCCCGTTCGCCCCGCGGACGCTGCCCGCCGCCGAGCGTCGCTGCTGTATATATACATACGCGGCCAGCCCCACGCGCCTGCACTGCCCTTGTGCGCGTTTTGGCCGGGCGCCGCGTTTTTATATTGGTATATGCTCTGCTTTCCTATAGGGGGCTTGCCCGCGCCCAGAACGGACAGCTTCGAGCAGCTTTTCGAGTGCGCGTGTTCGCGTATGCATGGCGCGTGCGTGCAGGGATGGACATATATATAACGTATAGCTTTCAAGTTCGAGAGAAATGCACGAGTGTAAAAGAGTCAGTGTGCGGGCACCGCGTTGCATGTACGACGAGCACACGTTTGTGTGTGTGTGTGTGTGTGTGTGTGTGTGTTTGCGTGTGTGTGCGTTTGTGTGTGTGTTTGCGTGTGTGTGCGTTTGTGTGTGTGTGTTTGTGTGTGTGTGTGTTTGCGTGTGTGTGTGTTTGTGTGTGTGTGTGTGTGTTTGTGTGTGTGTGTGTGTGTGTGAGAGAGAGAGAGAGAGAGCACAGGCTAGCGCGTGATCTGGATGAACCTCGGAAAATGATTAAAGGAGGTGCCGACAACTGGCGCAAGAGAGTAGTGCAACATGGCTTCCATGATGGTGAGCTCGTGGCAACCGCTGTATATACGCGTGTGCTCGAAAAAGTAAAGAGATAAATGAAGGGCAGTGAGTCGAAACGTGATCAGCTGTAGTTCCACAGCGCATGGTCCATGTAAGTATACTATCGGCGTCAAATGAAACCAGAACAGCGGTAAGCCTACCACGAACAGGCACACATGTATATAATGCGCAGAGCTGCCGATCAGGATGCGCGCGCCTGTCAATGGTCACAACTGGACGGTGAGCACTAAACCATTGCGAATGATTGCCGCTATCCGGCTTGATCATTTGACGGGGATAGTTCATTAGTTATACAGCGCGTGCACTCTACACCCGAAGAATGCGTTGAACGCATCATCCGGAGTTACGGCTCGTCAATGTGTGCTATATATGTGAGGTGCACTCCCTCGGCACACCAGATCCACACCCAAGCCTTGGCTTCACCATCGAAGACCATCGCCACCTCTTAGCGAAGGCTGTCAACGCGACAAATGCCCGCGGTTTCCTGGCACGGGGAGAGGTCCCCGAAGACAACACTTCAATAAAAACCGAATAAAGTCGAAGGGCGCCTGTATAAGTGTCTTCGTGGTAGAAAGTACCCGCCTGTGACTCGAGGCTGTTCTCTTGCGCATTTAATTGCCTTCATTAAAAGATCGGAGCCACTTGCACCCCAAGTGAAAGCTGTAAGAACTTCGCAGGATTGATTAGCCTTTGTTTCCTTTTTGTTTATATTCAGCTTATCTGCTCTTTTCTGTTCAATTGTATTCTCTTTTTATGTGACTTTCTCGTGATTAGTTGATTCGTATTAGATTACCTTTTTTTGTTCTATGATCTCCTTTCCGCAACTTTGATAGAGCACTGACATAAATATCAAATATTATATATATCGTAGCTCTAAATACAAACGCTCGTGTTGATAACCCTACGGGTATTGAGGAAAGCGGGAAATGCATTGAATACATTTTTCATATACTCAATGCAATGCGCAATATGCTATTTTTACCATAAAACAGCACATTCGGTTTCTAAAGAGGGAACAGCTTCTTTGTGACGTGTAAACACAGTTTGGAGTCGCGAAGACCTCGCAGCAGCTCCGCAAGCCGCACGAGGGGAACGTAAACAACGATGAATCATTGTCATTGACCGACTACGTCAGCGATTTCTGTGACTTAACTTCATGCAGGGTGCAGAGCTGACACAGTGTTGACTCGTCGTAATGATGACCGTTGCATGCAGTATATGGCTGGCTTGCAGATACTGGTTGGCGAAAACTTCAAAACCCAAGTGAAAATTTGGCAGCGTACCTGCGCGCTTCGCTGCAAAGGGCGTCGAAATGCTGTCGGGAGGTGCTGCGTGAGATGTGGCGTCATCTGGTAGTAATGTCAAGAAACGAAAGGTTTTTAGCATGGCCTTCGAGATGGCGGTTGCGCGGCGTACCCACCGGAGGCCATGTTTTTAGCACCGTGTAGAAGCGAAGCCCCCGCTTTTTCATTCATATCGTCGCATTGTCCACGCAGAGTAATAAACACTGTGGTTTTTAGAATTACGTATCATTGCATTTTCGAAATAAAAAGACACATTGCATGCCTAACACCTAAATATTGATGTTGCGCCTCAAATATGTTTAATATTTGCTTTTTGATTGATGAACGCAGCCGACAGACATTGACGGTTGGGCGTTGGGCAAGGGCTATCGATGGTGGCTGAATTATTTGACACACGGATTGACGAACATATGGACACGGACCAAAATTACTGCGATGAAGTATCTCTAATACGACTATCGTCTTTACAGACGTTCATAAGTGTTATTGAAGTATTCCTACAACGACTATCGTCATTAAAAATATTTATGCGTTTTGCCTTACATTAATGTTAACCTTCGCTTATACATTTGGATTAAACTCCCGCCACTCCAAGCATCTTCACTGCCCCGGCGTTAGCGGGAGACGATTTCACGACTGCACCCCCATAGCTGAGGTGAGTTTGCAACCATAAACCACAACAGTAGTGTTGCTACAAAAATAAAGAAAGTTCGTCTAGGAATAATAATATTTTCATGGTATAATTTTGCTCGTTCTTAGATAATCTACCCGTTGTTCTTTGGTCTTAGAAGTGGGGTGCATATTGTGTCTTAGATACAAGGAGAGCCTTTAAAATCGAGGGAAGCTATAGTTGCGAGAGACAGAAACTGAGCATTTGGCGTAATTTTTGTCAACAGGGCCCCATCAAGTGTGAGGCCCACGGTACGGCTTCATAGTAGAGTACCTAGTACTCTAAATTGTTACCCTCTTTTTCTAAATACACAAACACTTTTTCTAAGCACAAATGTGATCAAGAATTTTTCGACGGCTCACATCAGCTATTCATGGTCCAGTACGAAGTACTCCAAATTGCTGAACACTTTTTTTTAAACACCTAATTTTTCAGTTCATTTAACTTATTCAAGGCAAAATCGTTACACTTTGCTTGGGGGACACGACTAAAAACTAAATAAACGCCTGACTATAGGTCGTGCCACTCTGGCAGCAAAATCAAAGACACAGAAACAAGCATTCGTCGTACAGAATACACTGGTACATGCAGTGGCGTAACTAGGGGGGGGCAAGGGGGTACAAGTGCCCCGGGCGCCACTAGGGAGGGGGCGCCAAGCCGAGTCCTCGGGTTGGCGCCCCCTGGAAAGGTTGTCAATGTTTTTTTCCGTAAAACCGCCTGGAAGGGGGGAGGGGCGAGGTTGTAATGTACGACTGGAAGTGGGGATGGTGGTGAAGGAAAGGGTTGCCGCAATGGCTTTTGCATCGGGAAAAGGATCCTCTATTTTCATTTTGCTGCGCTACCTCCGTGCCTTCCCATGACCCTCGGCTAAGCTTTGTTTTGTGCTCCGCAGCACTGGGTTAGATGAGTTTCAGCGAACCCCACCAGCCTCCCAAACCACTTACTGAAAGCTTCCCTGAAACCAACCACGTACGTAAACAAAATAAAATAAAAAAGTTCGAATGCACCTTTTTTGAGTAAGAACAGAAAACTCCAACGAAATAGCCGATCGTCCAACGACTAATCGTCCACGCAGCGGCGGAAGGAAGGGCGAATATAATCCGTGACCTCGGCACCAAAGGCTAAACAAAGGCGTTTATTCGCAGAGTTCTCTGGAGGAAAGACGGAGAAAGCGTGACACGACGGCGACGTTTGTTGATTCCCTGCATCGCGGGCGCCAGCAAAGCAATAGAAGGGCGGGGGTCAACGTTTCCCACATGCCATCCACCGCCATGGGCAGGTTCATCCTTTGGCCCAAAGTCTCAAAGAACACGCACCTGCGAAAAAAGCGCAGAGCGTAGTGTACCCGACAGCATGTGCCGACTGCCCCGCTTCGTACGTTGGAGAAACCAAGAACTTCCCTGAAAGAATGCGGCCGCACAAGGATGACCTCCATCAATGGAACAGCGAACGGAGCGAAACGGCAGAACACTCCGACCAGTTTAACCCCCATACCAGACCCGAGGGCGCGGTGTCTAGCTGGTTGCTTTGTTTTGTACTCACCCTGCATTCCTTGGGATGCACAAATAGCGCGAAAGCTTAGGTACGAGAAACTTGGGCCTGGGAAGCGCCCGTGCCGTCAAGCTTTTTGCAGTGTGGACTGGAAGAGAACAATGACGGGTAAGGGACTTCCGGAAGTTTGAATAAAAAAAGAAAAATACTATACAAAAACGCGGGCGTAGCTCATCGAAATCAGAACTGGTGGCCCTTGGCCTCCGAAATGGCCCGCCGCGCGCCAGTAGGCAATCGCGGAAGCCTACATTAGCGCTTTTAATGGGGGGGGGGGGGGATAATGAGGGGCGCGGAAATATATTTGCCCTGGGCGCCGTCCTATCTAGTTACGCCACTGGGTACATGCATCCAGAATGATTACAGGATTAAAGAAAATTATAAGTGCACAAAGATATAAACACAACTGTCCTAAAGTGATATCGATACAATGAACGTGAACTCATATTGAGCCCCAAACAAAAGAAAGAAAGTAAAAATAGTCTCTCGCCGCTATTGCGAGAGAAATGCACAAAAATATAGTCAACATCCACTAGAAAAAAAATACCTATATGACTGGGCACGCTTATGTATACAGAAGAAGAAACCTACGAGCGTATACAGATCAGAAATTTTTAAAAGAAAGAGGTCACCCATAACTCAAGCGTGTCAATACAAAATTTAATAAACAATCACAGGTCATTAGAACAAGGGTGTACATGAATACAAGACATATAAAGTCACAAAATTTTAAGGATCAATTGAGTCATTTTTGTCTGTTAGGAGTTCTTTTGTTATTTTTTAATGAACTAACTGATGTTCACCCCTGCAATAAATTCAGAATTCAAGAATTCAAGTTTATTCAGAATTCAAGTTTATTCAGAATTGAAATACAAGTGATACAAGTGCATGTGTTATGTACAAATACAGAAGGAGGTCTCAAAGTCGCGAGACTGTGAGTGAGACCTCCTACAAAATCATACATGACAGATACATGTAGTAAGATTGGGTATTGATTTAGGATGTCTGGTATACTGAGCTTAACCGTTGGTCATTGTAGTTTGTGCATGATCTAGGTTTGCATATTACGCTGTTGTGTAGTGAGTTATATGCATTTGTCATTATGTTGATCCGAGTTCCGCTGTTCGCTCAATGTGAAAATGTTAGTTTTTGTTTGATTGATTGATTGCTATGTAGGATTTAACGTCCCCAAACCACCATTTGACTATGAGAGACGCCGTATAGTGGAGGGCTCCGGAAATTCGGACCACCTCAGGTTCTTTAACGTGCACCCGAATCTCAACCCAAGAGCGTATACAGCATTTTCGCCTCCATCGAAAGTGCAGCCGCCGCAGCCGAGATTCGATCCCGCGACCTGCGTGTTGTTGGTTTTTGTGGTGCACTGTGAGACGTTGGATGGATTTCTGTATACTGATTTGTCAAGCATAATTTATGCTTTGGTAACAGTGCAAATAAAATTTTCCTAAATTAATTATTCGCAGGACAAGGAAGGAAAATAGAGGGAAAAGAAAGGCAAGGAAATTATTCGCAGCTTTCATGCAGTTCATTGGGTGCTGGGACAGCGTAATGCTCTCCCATAGTATATAGAACATACACTGTGAATCGTCGGGCATTTGTTCTGTACACAATCGTCAAACGTTCTTTTTTTTTTCAAAGCGCGCTTCTTTTTTTTACGATATCAGTCAAGCTACGTGCTTTCGGATAAGACAGACAGACAGACAGACAGACAGACAGACAGACAGACAGACAGACAGACGGACGGATGGACAGACGGACGGACGGACGGACGGACGGACGGACAGACAGACAGACAGACAGACAGACAGACAGACAGACAGACAGACAGACAGACAGACAGACAGACAGACAGACGGACGGCCGGACGGACGGACGGACGGACAGACAGACAGACAGACAGACAGACAGACAGACAGACAGACAGACAGACAGACACAGACAGACAGGCAGAAAGACGGACGGAGGGACGGACGGACGGACAGACAGACACATGGAGAGCGAGCGAGATAATGTGTAACCGAGGACGACCGTTCAGAAATTGCGTCGATATATGAACTGTTTACCACTCTCCCACACTGGCACAGGAATAAGTATAATTTAATGATAGTTTTTGTTTCTAGTCATAAGCATATTCTACTCGAGTTCACTTGTACTCTAAACAAGCAGTATACTCCTAAGTCATACAACATTATTTCTAAACATACATAATACCGCTACAAGTAACATAGTCGCGCAAATGTCCATAAACGTCACATCATCAAATGTATCCCCAGTTCTCGTGTGCTTTTATGCTCTCAAAATCAGGATATATCGTTGTAGCATGGGGTCATTTGTTTATTTTGATTGTGTTTGGATAAATATGCCTGCTGTGCTTCAGTGTTTGCAAACATTATATATATATATATATATATATATATATATATATATATATATATATATATATATATATATATATATATATATATATATTTGTAAGTAAACTGACTATATCAGCACACTGTTTTTTGAAAATTCGGGACAACTAGTTGCTTGTTTATATTAATGTATACTTCTTGTATACCTCGATATTGGCAAAGAAAATCAACGCAACACGGAATCAAAAATAAAACACGCTCTTGCTTATACACGCTTATTCAACAGCGACACCACAACATCCATATTGACGTCTATCTGGTCAACTTGGCCGATCTTTCCGCTACGTGAACAAAAAAGAACGCACACACGGTCAGCCAAGCACTTCGAGCATCTGCATACTGTCGAACGCGACCACAACACGCGCCCATCAAAATGCGTGCGCAAGTTTGTTAAACGCGGACCAAATCATATATGCAAATGGGTTGCGAGGAAACATCGTCGCATTCGTCCACGGATGCCCCACGAAGTTGCAAACAAATAAACAATGCCATACGACGCACTTTGTTGCTAAGAGGAACGTCGAGGAATAAACATTCACAGAACGGGGAAATCTTTCCCTGCGTGGAAAAAAAAATTCTATACAGTGCAAGACGTGCATCATCTGGAACGCGCTCCACGGAACGAACGCAACACTCGACTTACTCGTCTCCTGTGTAGTCAAACTCCACCCAAACAAAAGACCATGTTATAAGAGAGCGAGATATCTAAAAATGACGTTTATTTTAGTGCACGGTTCGTTGATACACCTTTTTTTTGGTACTTGTTTCGTCAGTCGGAGGCATGCTTTGCCGTTCTCAATTTGCCTCCAGGGTGCCTGTTTCTTCTCCTCGAACCCACCACCGCCACCCCTATTCTTCTTCAGAAGCATTTTTTTTCCCGTCCGACTTCCCAACATTAGTTTTTTTGCTTCTTCGTTTTCGGTCCCTTTCCTCTCGAGTCGAATCAAGTTTTTTGCGGCTTTGTTTTTTTTTATCCGCCCCGACGATAATGAGAGAATGCCCGGCGAGCGCGAATAAATTGCCACACCACCCGACCGCCCACCAACCGAGCGGCGGCCTCAAAACGACCAGAGACTTATATAAACGCAACGACCGGCAAGGCAGCCGACGTCGAAACTCTTCTCTACTTCTTATAACACAAACATCGCTTCGATGTGCTTCTCTTTCCGTTCCCGTTTTACCCGGGCGTACATGCGCAAACACACACAACGCACATGCAGGGACGGCTGCATTCGCACACAACAAAAAATACGGAAACGAAAGGAGACGTCAAAAAAAAAAAAAAAAAAAACCGGCCCGAAAAGTAGCCGCCTCGTTGCCGCTGAGAAGTTTCGACGGAGAGTCGAGCGTTGCGTTTATGTTTGTCTCGGGCGTAGCAGAAGAAAGAGAAGGAGAGAAAGCAAAAAAGAGCCACGCCTACTGGGCGTGACGTTGAAGCGGGGGCGGTATTGAACGCGCCAATGGCGAAGGGGGTTAGGAAGGTAGCTCCACGTAGCGGCGGCTGCGCGAAGCGCGTCTAGACACGCAACTACGCTCTCCCACAGCGACCGCCCGTGCGCCGCTGCGCTTTCCCGCTGTGCCGTGCGTTACGTCTGCCACTCCTCACCGCAGCTACTGCAGCCCCAAAGACACAAGGCAAGCCTGTAGCCAAGCGCCGCTGATAGCGCCGCTGACAAGAATCAGCGTGGCGCTATTGGAGTTTGCTGCGCGGAACTACCTCGGTCGTGACCTGTGTTCTCTCGCCAGTGCTGCTGATTAGACACAGACCCGATAAATACGATACCCGACCCACCCACTTCTGTGCTCTAAAGAAAACAAAAAAAAGTTATAATCCATAAGAAAACGTTCGGAAGAGAGACAAGAGACACGAATAGCAAAGGTAATTCGGAGCTGCTGAGTTTTCCCTGCACTTGTGGTGTTAATGACCGTAGCAGGCTGAGTCAACCGCTGTTCCCACGGCTACTCTAGCGAGCGCATTGGATCTCTCCTCCTGGGTCAAGGTCAGTAGAGACACAATCCCTCTGCCTGCGTGCATGGATACGGATGGCGGGTTACGCATCTTTGCGAAAAGGTTTCACTTTATCTGAAGCATTTCGGCTCCGATGTCAGGTAGTGGGAGTTGTGTCATGGTTATGAGGTTACTTTCGCCTCTATGTAAGTGCATCCGCGAACCGAACAACATCACTCAGTTGATATCCGAGTCGCTTATATATAGAGTTGTTATTTATTTATTTTTATTTATTTATTTATTTGCCTAGTTCCTGCAATGCCGTATTGGCATTACTGCAGGGCTGTATACTACATACGAAGTCCATTATGGTTGCTAACATTTCTGCGATAGTACACCTTAAACATGCTGGAAAATAAAACATATAAAATTACAGCACGTAATCAAAAATATCTTAGTACAATATGACACGTGGGAGACAGGTACTGAAAGTGAATAAGCCTGTCACACTGTCACAACGATGAAAAAAAAAGAGCGCTGTTGTCACTTAAGTTTACGATATCTGCGGGAAGTTCATTCCAGTCTCTACTTGTTTTCAAAAGAAAGAGTTGGCAAAAGTTGTCCTTTTGAATGCATATTCTCGTATTTTATGTGTGTGTTGGCATCTTGTGAAGCGATATGTTGGTGCTAGTAGAGGTATCCTGATTTATATATTCTTAGGTTACAGTTTGTACTATGCAGAAATTTTAGTCGAAGTATTCTGTGTTCTAGATAGTTTCCCAGCCTAATGTGGCCTTATTTCTGATATACTAGCAAATGGGTCGTAATTTTTTCTAACAAATTGGGCTGCCTGGTTTTGAATTTTTTCTATTGTTTGTGCAAGATATGTTTGAGCCGGGTCCCAGATAACACAAGCATATTCAAGTATAAACCTCACATGCAAAAAGCAGAGAGTTTCGTTCCCCTCTTTTGTTGCACAACAAAAGTTTCTGCGAATAAAAACAACAAAAGTTTCTGTGAGAGTTCTTGCGACGTATTTCAATGAAAAAAAAAAGCTAGACGCAAAAGTGCCCGTATTTTTTAAGAACATAAGAAATTTTGCTAACACAATTTACTTAACTGCCGCACAATACACATGTCATCGCTTTGTTTTCAATGTGCTGCACCTATTTCTTCAAATGTCTCGTGAAAATACAATCGTTTGATTTTTTTATAATATCGACAGGTATAAATTCGACCCTTGAGACGTATATACAACTGTTCCATATTCTGACGCTGATGACAGCACTATATCTTTAAGTTTCTCAATGCACAACGTGACATAAACGTGGTTTTTGGGTGAAACGCTCAGATTTTCTTTGCATAATTTTTGTTCCATGAAGAATTAAGAGTTAAGGGCTGTATACGTGGAGCAAGATATTTTTGTACAATGACAGAACTTAACCAAGCAGTTGTTCGCTTGGTGAATTATGTTGGCCGGTTTGCAAACGCTGTCACAATTTCGTCATTGCCTCGTGCGGCCATAGTTTGCAACGTTTCTAATATTATTTTCATATAGTGACCGCAGCGCCTGTTTCTGGAAACATAAAAAAGTAAAACGGTGTAAACTATCGAATGAATTAACGCCTTGAGTGCATTGATCCTGCCTGCGTTACGTGGTGTCGCTCTCTTACATCTGGCACAGAAATATTATTCGCGGCTCGTGGCTGATATTCATAGCTGATCACGTAGATACATCCCGTATAGCAACAAATTAAGTGACGTAAAATTTTCGAGCATGTTATATATTCCTGAATTATATATCTTGAAACATAACCTCCAATTCAATGCTACAACATGTATAGAAATTTATACGATTGAATACTTACCCCAACAGATTCGAAATAGCAATTGAAGTGAGCACGCATGGATACGCACATTTCGTAAACATTTGGTGACAAATGTACAGAACGACTAAGCACATTATATATTAATAAAAATGCTGCTTTACTAGAAACATCGCGAGGTATGGAATCTGGAGAATACACGTGAGCAGACGTATACAACCAAAGCCAGCAAAATCAAAACATTCTTCGTGCTTGATTCCGTTCAGTTCATATATGTATACTGCTAAGCATATCACGACTGGCCGAACTCGGTGATTGCGCGTGCTCGAAGAAACGCAGGCCCTGTAAACGAAGGTCGAAATGAAACAAAATGTTATGCAGCTGTTATATTAAACGTGTACGTCGGCTACGTTTTCCATTAACGAGGCTCAAATATAGCCCATACAGCACACACTGTCTCACTTCGCATATACATGACCTTGGACACTTGGACGTATACGTCCAAGTGTGAGTATGTTAGTTTTACACGAGGAGGGGGAGGAAGAGCTAATAATGTCAGGCCTCACTCAAAATCGTTCAATCTGAATTGGGCGCATTCAGACAGTGTTGGTGGGAGGACGGCGGATAACCATGCATTTGAGCAGTCGGCCAGCAGTAGAAGAAATTAGCCAACATTGGACCATTTACATAAAATGCGCTGGTGGTGACACGTAAACGCGATAGACAAACTCACGTGACCATAGTGTAAGACACTTGTGGGTTTGATCCAGGCCTCGGCGATCGCATTCGATGAAGGCCAACTGCTATATGCAAGTTAAAGAGTACCATGCATGGCAACTGGTCGCCGGAAACTTTCGAAGCACTCCACTGCGGCATGGCTCATAATGGTATATCGAAGTTTTAACACGCGTGAAGTACCAAAGCTCTTACTGTGTCACAGAATCAGCCAATGTTTTTTGTCGAAAATTGGATATATATCTATATAAGAAAAGAAGTGTATACTTAAGGGCTCGTTTTTTCCCATGTTTTACACAATATTAATGAGATCTAACGGACAATAATGCCAAGGAAAGTATAGGGGAAGATATATTAGACCGAATTGTAATGTAAATATGAAGAAAAATGGGTGAAAACATAACTTGCCGTGGGCGGGATTCAAACCTGCGACCTTCAAATGACGCGTTCGACGCTCGAATGAGGCTTTCGTCGAACGCGTTATTCGAAGGTGATTGGTTCGATTCCTGCTCACGGCAAGTTACTTCTTCAATCACTTTTTTTTTTCTTTCTTATTTACATTAAATTGGTTCTAATAACCTCTCCTATACATTCCTTGGCCTTATTGTCTGTAAGATCTCATTAATATTGTGCCAAAACACGGAAAAACGAGCCCTTAGGTAACAATGTTTTCGTTATATATATATATATATATATATATAATATATATATATATATATATATATATATTATATATATATATATATCTATATATATATATAAAGGGAAAGGAGTGTATACCTAAGGGCTCGTTTTTCCGTGTTTTAACACAATATTACAGACAGTAATGCCAGGAATGTACAGGGGAAGTTATTAGAACCAATGGAATGTAAATAAGAAGAAAGAAAAGTGGATGAAAAAATGACCAGCCGTGAGCAGGAATCGAACCTACGACCTTCGAATAACGCGTTCGATATATATATATATATATATATATATATATATATATATATATGATATATAGATATATATATATATATATATATATATATATATATATATATATATATATATATATATATATATATATATATATATTGCACTGATCGGTGGCGCCGTCATTTTCTGGGTTATCTGCCTATAAGCGATGTTGCTAAGCTCCGTTTCGTAAAACCACGCTTAGTGACATAACCGCGGTTTCGTGTGCCGTGTAACATCAGCGAACCACGGTTAACGTAACCGTCGAGGTTATAGCGTATACCGTGGTTAAGACTGCCTGTGTAACAAGGGTATAACAAATGCTCCGCCTTTAATATGCGGGTGAAGTTGTTTGTGAATACGGGCTTACACTGTGCGGTCACGATCGATATTTGGAGCGTACTGTGCACTTATGTGTATACAAAAATGTTGAATGACTTCGAGTACTCGGAGCCATCCATATGTTGACCATGGCAACAGATGTCAATAGCCGGTTGTGTGTGTTTAAAAGACTGGTTAACGATTTAGAGCACCAGGTACTCTACTATGGGAGAGCCTAAAGCCGTCCCGAGTACGATCGCCCCCAATCACTCCGGAAGGTCCATAGAGTGCATTACTCAATTCCTTGTAATAAGAGAAGTGAGCGTACGGCATGATGTACATCGACCGCCAATACGGTGCAACGAAGCGTGGGTGTTTTGATTTGATAAAGAGGTTAATTCGCGCACAACGTCTGAATGCGTAACATTTGCTCATGGGCCTTGTTAAAGAACGTCGATGTTTTAACCGAAAGATTGCGATATACGAAAACCACGATGCGCAGAGAAGTTCCAGTTTCGTGAAAGCCCCGTGTCCATTCCGACCTGCAGCATGATGCGTCAGTTGGTAAGCGAAGGGGCTACTCCAGGCGCTGGGCGGCTTTCGGTTATGCCCACCGACCTCTCGAGATTGGATTGGATTGGATAAACTTTTATTTGGTCCTCCAAAACAAAGATCACTGTGTTGCGGGCAGCTCCCACGTGTGGGGCTGAGATGCCAAGCTCCTCAGCCGCCTTGGTGGACAGCCCAGAAACTTCGGCGACTGTGAGCGTCTATCTATCTACTATCTATCTATCTATCTATCTATCTATCTATCTATCTATCTATCTATCTATCTATCTATCTATCTATCTATCTATCTATCTATCTATCTATCTATCTATCTATCTATCTATCTATCTATCTATCTATCTATCCGCCTATGACTTTGAATCTCCTGGTTGTTTCGATAACGGTATCGATACCAAACTTGGTATGGCATATCATGACTGTACAAAGAACATATTTGACTAGTCATAACATGAAAATCATGACATGTATGTCATCAATGTCAAGATTTGCATTTCATGGTCCTGCAGCTCTTGCGATGGTTTCGTTCATAAGGCATGTTGCAAACTGGTATGGTATGACATGATTGCATGGCGAACACAAGCGAGAGACCCTAACACGAAAATTATGATATGCGTGTCATGTAACAACATGACTACAAGCCACACTGATTACGCGCTCGCGGCTGTTTCGCTAGCTTCACCATATACCAAATTTGGTATTACAGTGTGTGAATGGATGTCGAAAGTATGTGACTGGTGCAAACATGCTAATCATGAGATGCATGTCATGTAACAACATGACTACATGCCACGCTTATGAAGCGCTAGTGGCCATTTCGCTAGCTTCACAAGTACCGAGCTCGGTATTAGGCGACGCAAACGGTTGACATGCGTAAATGAAACATTCAAACATGATAATCACGACATCCGTGTCATGTAACAACATGACTACAAGCCACACTGATTACGCGCTCGCGGCTGTTTCGCTAGTTTCACATATACCAAATTTGGTATTACAGTACGTGAATAGATGACGAAAGTATGTGACTGGTGCAAACATGCTAATCATGAGATGCGTGTCATGTAACAACATGACTACATGCCACGCTCATGAAGCGCTCGTAGCCGTTTCGCTAGCTTCACAAGTACCGAGCTCGGTATTAGGCGACGCAAACGGACGACATACGTAAATGACACATCCAAACAGAATGCGTCTCCGAATTCGATTGCTTGTCTTCAAGGAGCCATGGCCCTCTTCGCAGTGTGGACATATCTTGTAGAAAAAACACACGAAGTTCCTCAAGTATATTTAGAGCACCATAAACCTTTAAATTTCATCCTACATTGTTCGGTTTAGAATCGACTGTTTGTATATATACTGAATAACACGAGTGAATATTTTATAATTGCTTATCTTTAACTTGGTATGGGCTTTGGTAGTTGCATAGGAATATATGAGTGTATACGACGAACACATTTCAAATGTCATGACTTTGCAAAATAACTTGCTTGCTATGCACCCTTTCCACCGATAATTTGTGTCATATATACTTTTGATCAAGTCCAACTTGAAGTATATATAGCCAGGAAACTGCACATTCTTCGTCTGTTCTCCTGGATAACGCCAGCATTCAACCATGACTTGATGAAGACGAGCCGATGTACGTGTATCCATCACAGGTGATTCACAGGATGTATCAAACGAGAAACAGCGAGAACAGACCTTACAAATCGTAACTAGAAAGCGTTACCGCTTTCTAGTTGGCAAGCTGGTGTCGCAGAAAATCCGGGGTCGATATTGACGGCGTTGTAGAGGAGCTAAAAATCCTGACGTATGGAAGGAATGAAAAAGTCAGTTCGAATTATAATCGAACCCACAGGCCTCGTGCATACCAGTCAGACAGTCTACCACAGAGCCATTGCAGTGTTTCAAATTTCTTAGGAAGAAGGCCCTACGCAATTGGGTCATGCCGAGTAAAACCAGGTGTAGTCGCATGCGTTTATATATATAACGATCATGGGCACATAATCGGACAGTATACCGTGCACTTCTTTGTGTTAAAAACTAACATCCCTACTCTGATGTAAGTGCCAACGTTAACGTCCGACTCTTACAGTGTAGTCGACGTGCAAGCCAACCATATGTGCGCAACTGATAAACCCCGAAAGCGAGAAATCCGGCATAGACCGATCGGGCATTAACTATTCGCTGACTGCTTCGTCTGAAATTCATTCTCACGATGCATGCTATCTACCCTAACTTTGCAAGATTCACTCCCACTTAAGCATCAAGACGCAACAGCGCCATTAGGAGTATACAGTCTGTGATTGTAGTCAAAAGTCCGACGGAATCCCGTCTGGTCGGGGACAAACATAGTGCAAAATAACAAAAACGCCGACCAAGGTGAAATACACAAAAGTTAAAAAGACGTTTCGGCTCCCCACACGAGGAGCCTTGTTCACAGGCTCCCGTGTGGGGAGCCGAAACGTCTTTTTAAGTTTTGTGTATTTCACCTTGATCGGCGTTTTTTGTTATTTTGCAAAGTCTGTGATTGTGTGTCGTTGTCATTTAGTACAATGCAAAATGTATAAATACGCTCGTCATTCATCTTTTAATGTTTTTTTGTATACATAGGTGCATAACTGATATATTTCAACGCTGAGAAACAGATTACAGTAATTTCACGAAATTCGACAAATATTTGTGGAAGTGTATGATAATGAAACCCTGGATTTTAAGTCGCAAGAATCACGATGTGATTATGAAAGACGCCGCAGTGTATACGGCTCTGGAAATTTCGACCACCTGCTGTGCTTGACCACCTGCGCCGACATCTCACAGCACACGGTCCTCCGGCATTTTCACGTCCACCGAAATGCGACCGCCACGGCAGGAATCGAACCCGCGACCATCAGGTCAGCAGCTGAACAACTTGACCACCAAACCGTGCACAGCGGCGCACTGTGTATGTGTATGCAGACAACTAAAACAAAATTTCGCCCCGCCACGGTGGTCTAGTGGCTAAGGTACTCGGCTGTTGACCCGCAGGGCGCGGGTTCGAATCCCGGCTGCGGCGGCTGCATTTCTGATGGAGGCGGAAATGTTGTAGGCCCGTGTGCTCAGATTTGGGTGGCACGTTAAAGAACCCCAGGTGGTCTAAAATTTCCGGAGCCCTCCAATACGGCGCCTCTCATAATCATATGATCGTTTTGGGACGTTAAACCCCACATATCAATCAACAAATTCATATTTGGGCCTGACATAGCGTTTCTTACAATCATCCCTATACAGAGGAATCTGGCGCTACGCGGGCTCCTTCAGAAGCACTTGTACCCCCACGGGAATTATGGGAAGTACAGGCTTCGGATCTGCTTCGGATGGATCACGTTCTTGAGATTCGCGAGGCTTGTTTGCTGAGCGTAAAACAAAGTGATATGAAGGTATGTCTAATTGAAACATGCTTCACTTTTTTTTATGTAAACTTTATTGCAAAAGGTTTTTGAGACTATAGGCGGTAGAAGTGAAACCTGGACAAATTTAACTACCAGGGTTGCGTTGCTCTGCTATTGCGTTTCAAGTTTGGCATCAAGATGTAATGAGTTATTTTTTTACAACATTTCAAAAGAAACATTCTTGTAATGCTTGTTTTGTCCTTGAAAATACGCAATATCTATTTATAAAATTAGCAGCACAGCATTGAGCATGGAACACTTGACGTTTTGTCTGCTGCGATGCCAGGTGCGCCTGTTCAAGTGGACTGCCCCCAACCGCACCTCTCGTTTTGTTGTGAAGTCGAGTCCGAAGCTGAGGGTGGCGATGCATGCGTCTACTTCGCGTCGCCGTCGTTTTACAGTTGATTTCAACGAGTTTTGGTAAGACGCACTAACAACAAACGGGAACACGATGTAATATCCTGCACTGGCATGGGACGCTACATCTATGCGTAGTGGTAAGTGAACGACGCTTTGCTTTAACTGTCGAACACGACTTATACAGCTCCAGCGTTCCAGTAAGTGAGAGGCCTAGCAGCTTTAAGCTTCTTTGACCAACAAAGGCGCCGCTTTAGCCCTTTGCACTCACCCCCCTACCCACGCTGCGCGAAGAACGAGACTGAAACTGTAGAAAAGATCCGTGGGACTGTTCGTGGACAGCAGATCCGTGGACAGCGCGATCCAATCCGAAGCCTGTACTTCCCACGATTCCCGCAATTCCCATGAAGGTACACGATCGCAGCGCCAGATTCCTCTCTAGGTAATATTGTATGAAACTCTATGGGGCCTCATATAAGTATGTCACGGCTTGCGAGAAGACGTTGTATAGGTCATTGATAACTGAACGTGGCGTCTAGAATAACAATGCTTGGGCAGAACACTCATATTTACCTGTTATTGGCAAACTTCTTTATGGAACGTGCTAATTAGTTTAGTGACCGCTGTTACGTTGATTCAGAAAAGCAAAATATTAAATCTTGCGGAAGCACGGTGCACGCTCTGTTTGCCGAGAACTTGCGTGCCGGAATAGACATGCACAAGTTCTTTCACAGCTATGTTGGCCTTTCGTTCCCTCCTATAGGGTGTTCATTATTCTCCCTGGAATTTCAAACGACGATTTGGTTTCGTATCTTTTCTCGCGGACCACTGTATAGGGCAACCTGCAAAGCTATACACCAAAGCCGGCAACGGGTGAGATTGGATTGTTATATACAGAAGCAAACCTGAATTTCAGACTCGCGTTCTGAAAATAAATCATGAATACATAGACGTCATTAATCATAACTGCAACGTACAAACAGTTTATCCTATTTGCCTGAAAGCTTCTGTTTAAAGCCCTTCGCGCACCATGTCTGCTTCCGAGATGCGTAATCAAAAAGGTGCGTGCCAGTTTCTCGTGAGGCAGAGTCATTTACCGAGCACGTGCGATATAGGTACTAAGAGGCTTGGTATTATTTCCGCGCATGCCGGTGCAGGTGCGTAAACTATAGCAGCTTACACGTTGAAATGTGTATGACAGTCACATTTTACGACAAATCAGCGGCAATGTGGACCAATAAGGGATGAACTAACTCTCAACATTTCCTTCGACAATAGGTCGCTCTTCGATTGGCACACGTTGTATCATGGGAATAAAAGATAAACGCAATACACTGCCCTCTAAAACAGGCAGAAGCAATGGGCCTAAAGACACCTATTCTCGGCCAACAAAATACCTCACGAGGATGCTTGATTCCTCGTTCGCGCGATCCCCAATTCTATACGCACACTTGAAGTTAATTTTATCGTCGTCGCGTACACCGGAGACGATCGAGCGTTCAATTAGGCCAGTCTTGTCTGCATACTGCTTCATGTTTCAATCGTCCAAGGTTCACCCACACTTCGATGAACCAAAGAAAGGAAACGAATAAGGGAGGCAAGAAAGCAGCGCCCTGGCACTAATGAGGACCATACCTAGTATCAGGAAAAGCCGGTCTTCCCATATTCCTATATAAACCCGACTCAGTACTTTCTTTCGAAATGGACGTTCCCAAATGACACCATAGACGACATCGATTACACGACGAGTCTCTCTTCCTACCGCCTCGGTAATGAAGGAAGCGAGACTTATAGACGACAAAAGGAAGCTGCGACCGATTCCGTGCAGGAGGTGTTCATTTGCGCTGATGACACTTAGGCCAAACGAGCGCTCGTTCGGGCGCCTGTTGAAGATAACAAAAGGAAAGAGAAACGACGCATGCTCGATGACGAGGGGGTGTATGGTATACGCCGCTTGGATGTGATAGCACGGCGAAAAGATTCAATTTGGGCGGCAATCGAATTCATTACACCAGCTCCTCCTTGGTCTATATCAAGGAGCGTGTACGGAGAGTTGTTTAAGTAAGAATGAAGGCGCTTCACATGCTATTTAGGCTTGTCATTTTTGTTCCGAGTGCAACTCATATAGCTGAGACGATTAATCGGGGCTTTTTTCGGAGGACCTTTTCTTAGTCGTGCATGCATTTATTAGATGAGTCTATATATGTAAGTTTAGTGTGGTAGCGCCAACTCCTCTTGTCTTGAGTCAATTTAAAACAAGCTCATCACGTTGAAAGAAAGAAAGAAAGAAAGAAAGAAAGAAAGAAAGAAAGAAAGAAAGAAAGAAGAAAGAAAGAAAGAAAGAAAGAAAGAAAGAAAGAAAGAAAGAAAGAAAGAGCCAGCGCATTTGATACTACTCCGTTTTGAGGAACTCACAGTGCTACAAAGACAACAAAAATCTTAATTTTCGTCGCCAGCTCAACATTGAGAGAGAGAGAGGTTTTGATGACGATTTGCCCCGTTACGTATAACGGAAGCCTAACTTAACCAACCTATGTTTCCAAGGAGCGATATGAATAATTACGTATCAAAATGTTGTGGCGTATTTGCGTATATAGATTACTATGCAAATACGCCACAAAATTTTGATATAGTGGAGTTCATCATCGGGAGTGTGACAAGTTCGTTGCATGAACGAAAGGAGATTAAGGATCCCATTTTTTTCTTAGCCGTAATGTTAATGAGAACTAGCGGACAATCAAGTGAAGGAAAGTACAAAGGATGTTTGTATTAATGCAATATAAGTGTGAAGAAGACATGAAAGCAGCAAGTCGACTTTTGGTACACTTTCATAAACGGAAATGACAGGCCTGAAATAGCGACCACCCTGCAAAATATTCTTTGCGCAGTGATGGGAGGTCATAATGATAATTATGATGACAATAATGATGATGTGGCAGATGGTGTTTGTAGCCTATAATACATCGCGGAAGATGTCGTGAACGTCCTGAATGGCTATCTCTATATGCATTCTCTTATAGTTTTGGTCGAGTATCATTTGCGGATCTGCGCGAAAACCAGCCACCATTTCACACATATACATTGAATGCTGTAGCTCCATATCTGATAAGACGACAGGGAAGTAGGGAGGGCTTACAAAAGGAAGGCATATATATAGGCGCGATATTTAACAATTAAAACCTTATTAGGATGGACGGCTTTGTGTCCTGCAAAGGGGATGAAGAATTTGACAGCGCTGAATGGCAACACCGTAGATGCACTTTCTCATAAAGCTGGAAGGAACAGAATTACCACCTAGTTGTATCGATAACGGAGGGTAATTCGTTAATGATTACCCCCGAGATGTTAGCTTGGTTCTTGGCCATTGATTGCTACTTCAGGTGTCGGTTGTTGCATATGATACATCATAAAACCATCAAGTATTGAGAGAGAAGAAGAGAGAGAGAGCAATATTGTGATATAAACGCAGGGTATTAATTTTCCGACCTGCTACTCATCGTTAGAAAAGGGTGCATACTGAAAAGAAGATATGATCGCGCACTGTCATAAGCACGTAAATATGATCACATACTAGTACACACGTAGGTACATATACAGCTGTGCCTAGCATTTATATTCGCTCCAGGCGGTTCTCAGTGGCAACTGTATATATGGCCCCTCTTATCACGTGGCACGCGTGCATTGCTGCTGCATGATGCGAACGCTCTGCAGGCGATCAGAAGCAGAGCGAACGCGACCTCGGAAGTTCGGCTTCCGGTTTCCTTGGCACGCCGCTTGCGGAAGCGCTTCCGGCCGTTTTCATGCCAAGTACAGGGCCTCCTTCTTCGCCGTCACGAGACGTCGCGCTACTGTCGGCGTTCGCACAGGATATCGCACCGCCACGCGCAGCTTGAGAACGTATACACGACTCCAGAGAGAGAACAACGTCTTATGTACTTGCGCGTGTCAAATCATCATGTTGCTGCAGCTTTTTTTTTTCAACCATGCCGCAAGAAGACGAAGCATGCATAATGCGCATGTTAGCTCTTTGCTCATTCCGGGCATTCGTTTTAAATTTTTATTTTCAGTCGTGTCGCTCACGTACTACTTCATGTTTAGTGTCTTCGAGCTAAATCGAAACCTGTCGGTCGTTTTCAAAGGCCTTCAATATAGGGACCAGTCACTCCTTCAAACTCTCCTACAAGACAGCTTTTCATGACTTTCAGCTTTCCTTTCCTGGTGCTTTTTGGTCAAGGGGAAAAAAGTTATTTGTTACCACCATCCTCTTCATCGACAGGACAAGGAAGGTAAAAAAAAAAGAAAGAAGGCGGGAGGGTAAATCTGACGCATTTCTTGTTGGCTACCCTATACTGGGGGAACAGAAAAGTGGGTAAAAAAGAAACAGAAATACGAGGGATCGGCAGTAGAAAATGACCAATAAATGCGTTGACACGGGCACGCTGCCACACTTACAGGCGTTCAGCTTGCGAAGCGACATTTTGGGCATTTTTATGGCGCCTGAAGATGTGCCAGAGTGTCTGTTTTTTTTTTTCATTCTTGAATGAGGTTTAGTCCAGTGTGGGGTCACCTTTTTGAAGATGCGAGGAAAAATCATTTTAAGCCTCTTAAATGTTCTGCTCAGAGCAATATAAGGGCATCTTCCTTTACGTAGACGAGCTGGACTATTAAAAAAAAACAATTATGGTATAAAATTGGGACCAAATGGCGGCCCCCTGTACTTCTGGATGAGTATTCCTGTTTCTCAGCTATCTTAACTGTTTTTTCTCTCTCTCCCTTTCTTTTGCTAATATTTTGCCCTTCCCTTGAAATCTTGTGAATGGGCCTAGTGAAGGTTCTCGTAAAGTCATTTAACGCGGGTACACAGTTCTTGCTAAACTAAGTTAAAGGACGCATTAGTAACAACGAGCTGCTTTTGATAAGACTTAAGCCATCAGCTTCAAGCAATTCAGCTTCCGAGTGGTCAGTGATGTTAAATCATGATCAACGCTTCAGAGATAAAGCGAGATCTTGCCACAAATTTTGACACGCAAACTATCATCTATAGTTCAACCAAAGTGGCCTTCGCCTCACGAATACTCTTACAGCGGAGAAGCCACCTTCAACGATAATATTTTTGGGAGTTGACATGCGTGCGCGTACATTTATTTATTATTTATTTATTTATTTATTTATTTATTTATTTATTTATTTATTTATTTATTGCCACACCCTCAACGGCCAACAGGAGTCACAAGAGAGATGGGTTTATGGCAGAAGAGTCAGGAATCAATGAAAAAAACAAACGAGCATTAGCAAGGCAAAAAAGTAAATACACCCTTAAGCGTTAGGTATACCGTACGGAGGTATAGACGAGCTGTAGGAGCGTCAACAAAAAAAAAAAAACAAAATTTTACTTATCTCGAAACACGATAGCTTAGAACAGTTTTAAATGATGGTGCTTCGGCTAAGAGAAAGAAAGGTGGAGAAATAGATGAAAAGGAAAGGCAGGAGATTAACCTGGTACGAGTAATCGGCTGCTGGCTACTCTGCACAATGTTTGGCTACACCCCCTCGCCCCCGCACCCTCCCCCCCCACACACATGCGCACACACGCACAAGACGTTCCAATCAGAGCCGTTATGAAAGACCGGTCGAGCGTAGAAAGCGCAGCAGCGCTTGCACAGCCTTCTTCTGTGATGTCAGGTCTGGTCGACGGCACAAGACTCTTTCTCGCAAAGGAGTTCCAAAATAAAAAAAAAACATTACGAGATGGGAGTGAATGTTTATAGTGTACAATTTTCCTGAGCATGTTGCAAAGTGACTGTATCTTAAAACAGTGATGTGGGCATTCGCAAAAATTATGTTGAATCGTTTCATCTCTGCCACAGTGATCAGTGGCTGTGGAGTCGGCCAAGTTGCTATTGAAGATGAAAGCTGATATTCCTGAGCACAGGGTTTTGCCGCGAAAAAGAACGCCCACGCCTGATTTGCAGCCCCGCCGCGGTGGTCTAGTGGCTAAGGTACTCGGCTGCTGACCCGCAGGGCGCGGGTTCGAATCCCGGCTGCGGCGGCTGCATTTCCGATGGAGGCGGAAATGTTGTAGGCCCGTGTGCTCAGATTTGGGTGCACGTTAAAGAACCCCAGGTGATCTAAATTTCCGGAGCCCTCCACTACGGCGTCTCTCATAATCATATAGTGGTTTTGGGACGTTAAACCCCACATATCAATCAACGCCTGATTTGCATTGACTAGAAGCGTAGTGGAGAGCTTTTCTTGAAGAGAAGTCGCTGTTATACAGTCTTTGTCGAAAATTTTGACGCTAGCACATGTCTTCCTCACTGAAGAAATTGTCCGGGCAAGTGATGCTGCACGGAGAAAGAGTTTGGAAAAGAGAAGTTGGGGCAAAGTCCCGGCACAAACGCCAAGCTAACTTCTAAAAGTAGGTGTTAAGCGCAATAGTTGCACGGAAAACTATCAGAGAAATTTCTGGGTTCAAAGATGAATACACGGCTGCCACGACGGTTATGTGTTCCTTCGGTTGAGTACCTTCGGTACTTTTGTGCCCACTCGCTTGTGAACAGACCTATGCGTTATTGTAAGACGGTAAGTTGGGCCAGTTGGTTAGGATCCATCGTAACAGCGCCGTCTTTTCTTCTGTTTTGCTCCTTCCCTGTCCTGTGTTTTTCTGGTGTTGCGCTGTAAATAAGTTCACTACGTGTTGTGCGGGAATAAGAAATACCAAAGATCGAACTCTGACAATCCTACCTTCATTTTCGACGTGCTAAGGTTGATCAGTTTGTCTGTAGGCTGTACAGCCCCAAAGCGACTCAGACCGTAAAATAAGCATTAGTGGGGGGATAATTTTGACCTGCTGCGATTGTTTATTGCACATGATGGATGCACACCTCAAACACAAAGACGTAAATAAAAAACTTCTCCGGATAAATGCTGTCCTGTGCTCATCGTGTGCACTCTGTTTCTTTTTCTGTTTTTTTAGGTATTCGTGTTTTAGCGCTGCATTAATATTACAAGTATTCCCACTCACCCGAATTTACAATCTGCTGTTCTCCAATGTGCACAGCAATCGTAAAGTACACGAATCCTAGCATTTCGCCGCCATAAAAACGCGACCACCACCCCCGTACCCACAAGGGAACCACGTGGTAACCACTAACTGCAGTGACAACTAGACCACCGTAGTGGCTACATGTGCTAAGAATTTGGCAGCAGCGACTTGTTACGACAAAACTGTCAAGAATCCCATCTGAGCAGTGACCTCAACGCAAGCGTAAGTGAAAACATTCCCGAAAGTTACGAATGAAATATTAATGACGTCCTCTAACGAAATGACATTACGTGGGACTGAGCTGTGACGCAGTTGCGCATACTCACCGATAGCTTTCACCTAAAGGCACGGAAGGCACGTGGCAATTTCGGTGACGCTCCTGAACGTTGTGATCATGCCATCTCGGTTAACTAAATGCCTCGCAACATTCCCGCACTCAAGTGTGGATGGGCTTCTTAGCAATATAGGTATTTTTGCGGCGAAGCCGACGTCGTTGACATTGGGAGTGGTATGTGGATGCTCAAGATATATTCGTCTGGCTGCTTGCCTTGAAAATAGAGAATTCCGAAGTATTGTTGAAGAAAGAAAGAAAGAAAGAAAGAAAGAAAGAAAGAGAAGCAAGCAAGCAAGAAAGAAAGTAAGCAAGCAAGCAAGCAAGAAAGAAAGTAAGAAAGAAAGAAAGAAAGAAGAAAGAAAGAAAGAAAGAAAGAAAGAAAGAAAAGAAAAGAAAGAAAGAAAAGAAGAAAGAAAGAACGGAAAGGGGAGGGGCGGTTTAGTCGTTACTATTTTCTTTAAAACAAGCAGGTGAGTTCTTGGCGGCAGTGGGAATCGAACCCAGCACTTCCCACATTAAGAAGCGGACGCTAAACATAACCACCACTGAAGCTTTCATATTGAGGAATGCAGATGTCCAGAATGTCTTGGAAAGCTCGAAATAGCTCGACTGTTTCTGTTCTTCTCAGAACTAGAAAACAAAGCAAATACATTTTTTTTCTGTTTCGTTTTTAGAGATAGAAAGAGAGAGAGATAAACATAATGGGGAAATGCAGGATGTTAACCAGCAGAAGAACAGTGGTCAGCGTTCGTACTCAGCAGTGGTGTTAGAATAATCAATCACGAAACCACGATGAGTCATTGCACTGGCAATAAACTAACAGCCTTGAACACGCATAGCCGCGGAAGCGGGCGCTAAAAAGGCCCCACCACCGTTCTCGGTACCCGCGTAGCTATAGCACATGCACACATAAACAAAATGGGAACATCGTTAGCGCTCGGCGATGACGAGTTCGTTAACCGTGACTCGGGCGCTGGAAGCCCCGCCCCCTTCGACGCCGCCGCTTCCACCAAGGGGCGCGATAAGCGAAGGGCATCGGCGGCGGCGAGAAGCTTACGCAGAGTGTGCCGGGCGTCGCCACCCACATGCACGCGCATACGCGCCGCGTTTATGCAGCGAGTAACGTGAGAGATAGTGATCGCGCCCGGCTGCTTGAACACGTGACCCTCGTCGATGGTCCGGCGGCGGGTTCGGCTGCGATAGTCCAGAAACGCCCCACGCACGCGCGGAGGTTCCCTCATCCCCCTTCGTCGTTTGTTTTTTTCATTTATAATTTATACGTTTCGTGTATTATTGTATATTGATTGTTTTCTGTGCATATGCGGTGGAGGACACCCGAGGGGAAAAGCCGCGGGTTGATTTAACCCCACAGGTTTCTCTTCATGTAGTGGTGATACATAGGCATACAAGACTACACAATGTTTCGAAGTACAAACTTTTGACGATGCGACACACACCACTATCCGTCGTTACCTGCTGCCTCTTTAGGGTGCTCGCAAAGAAAGAAAGACAGAAAAAAAGAAAGAAAAAGAAAGAAAAAAGAGTGAGAGATAGAGAGAAAGAATATAAAAACTCAAAGCACCTGTACAATCAGCACCGCTACTGTACTCATTGATCTAGTTAAATTACTGCGAGCACTTGTTTCTTCTTCCACCCCCATCATTGTCTCAGAAGAAAAACCTTATTGTGAATGTAACATTATTATCTTCTTGAACGGCTTGCTACGCAGGATACGACCAAGCTTAAAAGCGGCGCACCTGTCGAAATAAAGGCGAAGGTAGGTGCACATTAGGAATTTTAAGGTTTCACAATTTCTTTAGAATTGAATAAGACGAAGAGATGGCGAAGGAAACGCCAAGTGAACACCAATCTTTTTGATCGCCTACAGATGGCGTTACGTGCCTCGCCGTCTCGGAATAAAAAAAAGCCGCCTTGTTTAAATCGATGCGAGTCAGCGAGCAGTGGCGCGGCCGTACGCCGATACGAGTGCGGGTGAAAACTCTAGGAGTTGTGCACCTTGTCAACAATGGCTCTTTGGACGCTGCCATTATCCTGCCTCAGCTGTTGTTGATAGGTATGACCCCCCCCTCCCCGCTCTGAAACCCCGAAATTGCACTGCCGATGCTGTCACGTTGCCTTTTGTGCTCCCGTGCAACACCCCAGAGGGAATGCCCCTCTCCGTTGAAAAGGTCACTGTGCTTCTAACGAATTGCGGTTAGGTCTGGTTTGGTTATGACGCATAATCAGGCGCGGCTGAACAGAAAGCCGTTCACAAATACGGCACACGTGCGCATTTAATAAACTTGCGCAGGCCAGACTATATAACTTAAACAGTCAATGCATATGTGATACTTCTCTAGTTAGTGATAACGTATATAACTCGCATTACCACTGTAATTTTTAATTGTGGGACGAGCCCGCAACAGCAAATAACGCAATACCGAAAAAGGAGGAATAACACTCACTAAGTCGAACAAGCTGCAACTGAGCGAACAAGCTGTAAAGACGAACAAAGACCGGTGATGATGATGATGACATGTGGGGTTTAACGTCCCAAAACCACCATATGATTATGAGAGACGCCGTAGTGGAGGGCTCCGGAAATTTCGACCACCAGGGGTTCTTTAACGTGCACCCAAATCTGAGCACACGGGCCTACAACATTCCCGCCTCCATCGGAAATGCAGCCACCGCAGCCGGGATTTGAGCCCGCGACCTGCGGGTCAGCAGCCGAGTACCTTAGCCACTATACCACCGTGGCGGGGCCGAATAAAAACCGGATAGCCTGTCAGTTCTCTTATCTCTGAGCCCTCATTCAAGCATTCGCTTCTCTTAATACCGTCGCTGAAACGTATATATAGGGCGTCTAAATTATCACTCGGTACGATTTAAAAAAAAAAGAAAAAGGGGAACGGCGTTACTTGAAGTAAACCTATAATGTGGATATTGTTCCTAGTATACTCAAGTATCCGCTACTAATCTTTTCGTTAATGACTACTCATTAATCTAATTATATCTGAAACTAAAATACTCGCCTAATTATCAATACCTCAACGAGGCAGATGCGCACATGTGGAAATGACATCTGTCGTGCGACTTCCAACAACATATTGACTGCATGCTCATTTCTTTATCTGTGAATAAAGAAAGCCCACGAAATATGAAAAATAACACGTCACTGCACTCACACACGCCAAAGAAAGCTGCGGCCTCAAGTAATCGTACTGGAAGCAACCGTTTTCGCCTCTTTTTTTCCGTTGCCAGAGGCAGCGTTTTGCACATTGCCAACGGTGCAAGTCGGGTGCCAACAGCACGTGGAGGCAGTTTTGCAGGGATTCCCTCCGCGTGATTGTATGCCGCTATCACCATTCATATCTCACGGCCAACTGTTCACTGCCGGATCACGGTTCTGATTCGGTGCGAATACAGCGGGGCTGTGTAGGGTCAAGGTGGCGCGTTTCTCTGGGTGGGAAGTGGAAGATGGAGCGATATGCATTTTTTTTTCTTCCTATACATTTCCTTCATTGCTACTGACTACCTCCAAGTGAACTTGTGTGAAAGCGGTCCTTTTTGATGCGCGCAGCGGTCTAGTCACGTGCTAATTTTCGTATTTCGTGGGCTTTCTTTATAACAAGAAAAAATGAGCATGTAATTAAATTAGTACGTTGTTGAAAGTAGCACTGACAGATGTCGTTTCAACATGCTCACGTCTGTCTCGCTGACGTTTTGATAATCAGTCGACAACCATTCCAGCCGCCTAGTGGAAGGCTGCAGACCCGTACGTCGCGGGATCAAATCCCGGCTGCGGCGGTTGCATTTTCGATGGAGGTGAAAATGTTGTAGGCCCGAGTGCAGAGATTCGTGTGCACGTTAAACAACCCCAGGTGGTCAAAGTTTCCGAAGCCCTAGCCTGCGGCGTCTATCGTAATCATATGTGGTGATTTTGGGACGTTAAACCCCAGATATCTATATACCTTTTGAGTTGTAAATATGATTATGATTAAATAAATAATTGTCATAGACGAAAAATTAAAAAAATGGCTACTGCAATACACTGAGAACAATATGTTCTTGCTTTGCTTCACGTAACGCCATTCCACTGTTCTAAAATTGTGCTGCATGATGATTGGGAACCCCTATACGGCAGGGAGGTTAAAGGCAGGGAGGTTAACCAAAAAGCAAGTGTCTGGTTTGCTACCCTGCACTGCAGGGGAGGAGAAATAGGAGACAGAAAAGTAAGAAAAAGGGAATGAGAGAAAGAGAGCGGGACGGAAGCGAAAACACACAAACACACTAAAACGTCGCAAACAATCATCAAGGTGAGTCGATCACCGAAACTTCAGGAGGGCCTTCGTCGCTTTTCGTCGTGAAGCTCGATCTCTCCGGTATTGGAAAATTAATTTTTCGGAAAGCGGCAGGTCATCAAGGCGTGCAAACACTGATTGATTGATTGATATGTGATTGATAACGTCCCAAAGCCACTCTATGATTATGAGAGACGCCGTAGTGGAGGGCTCCGGAAATTTAGACCACCTGGGGTTCTTTAACGTGCACCAAAATCTGAGCACACGGGCCTACAACATTTCCGCCTCCATCGGAAATGCAGCCGCCGCAGCCGGGATTCGAACCCGCTACCTGCGGGTCAGCAGCCGAGTACCTTAGCCACTAGACCACCGCGGCGGCGCACGCGTGCAAACACTGCTGACATGGACTGTCTCGCACAGTTGTACTTGGTGCACTGAAACAAAGTATGTTCGATGGTTTCGTCAGCACCGCCATAATCGCATGCACTTTCTGCCCATCCGTAGCGGCAAGCAAAGGAGTTTGTGCGAGACACCCCAAGCCACATGCGGCAGAGAACGGTTGTCTCAGATATGGATAACCCAGATGGAAGGGAAAGTCGTAGGTACGGGTCCTGGCGTTGAATACGGGTGTGTGGAAATCCAAGCGTGTTCGACAGACACCTGGTGACATGGTGCGCGAGCGTATTAATCCTTACTGCTACGTCGCTTCTTGACAGTGGAATGCGACCATCATACCATTTTCGTAAGCGTTCTTTGCTGCAGTGTCGGCAAGTTCGTCATCGATTGTTCCGCAGTGGCCTGCATGGTAACCATTGAAAAGTTACATCATGTCTTTCGTGTAGTACTTGCTGATACAATTGTCTCGTTTCCAGCACCAATTGGTCTTGAGGTCCACGACGTAGTTGGAATACAATACAAAGCTGGTTCCGAATCCGGTGAAAATGCACCCTCTTAGAG